>JANHFL010004289.1:113999-125174 GCA_032468155.1 Oxyrhabdium leporinum
CTTCCTTCCTTCCTTCCTTCCTTCCTTCCTTCCTTCCTTCCTTCCTTCCTTCCTTCCTTCCTTCCTCTGTTTGGGGCATTATCTTACACTGCTGCTCCTTGAGAAATGATGTGGCATCAAGTCAAGGTTAATCCCCAACTATTCAACTCTTTCATTCATAAAGATTTTCAGCCACAATCCATAAAAGCTATAATAAAATAATAATTTAATGCGAAACAACGTAGAAATAGTTGCAAATCGCTTAATGTTAGAACACTAATACACGTGGATGTGTATAGCTGCCATACTCTGGACAATCTTTAAAAAAGTTTATAATTCTGGGAAACCCTTTCCCTCCAAGTCTTTATTGCATCTTCTTGGTGCGTCTCCAAAATAGATCATGTGGTTCAGGAAGAAAATTATGGAGGATTAAGCCACACCCTATTTTATCTGTTAGAGTTATCTTGTGTTGCTGTTGGTAGCTGCCCGTCACTGGAGATCTGTAGAATCCTGCTGTCATTTCATTATTATTAATAATGCATTTGGTATCCTGTTTTTCTTCCTGGAGGGCATAATTTTGTTACTATGCCAAATAACATTCAACTTTAAACAGCATTTCTTAAAGCATTGTGGGTCAGGCTTTCTTTAGTTGATGGTTGTAAAGACTTGCATCACTTTTATGCCACACCATGCTGGCTCTCCGTGTACTAATTCCCAGATTTTACTTGGAAGTTATTTTGATTAACTGCTCATGTGTCTTTGTTTTAGTTCCTGACTTCCAAACAGTCAGCTGAGACTAGAACTCCAAGCATTAACAATTCAGAACACTCATCTGACAATGTCAAGGACACTGTTAATCATATAGCATTCTACTCAAGACTGCTAAGATAGCAAAATGTTGTCTACAACCTTGAGGAGTAAATTATTAATAAGACAGTTGGGCTAAAACATGATTAAAACATATTCAGTATTTCCTAAAACTGTTTATGGTAAACCATTATGGATGACCAAGCAGACTGTGGTGTGGAAGAGCTAGATTACAGAAAATAAAAGTCTATCTAGTCTAGAATTTTATTTCATGATCAATGGGAAGCTCATAAACATGAATCTAGGGCCTTCATAGCATCTAATCCATTATTTCAAATACTTTTCTCTTGATCAGCCTTCCTTTTTACTTTACTGAAATGCTCCAAGCAAGCCTTTTCTGTTGTATCTTTGGTGCTCTCTGATATTGATGGTTTGCTTGCAGACATTTTATTACCTGACTACATAACTTCATCAGTTTCCATAGAAACTGATGATGTTACCTAATTGGGTAATGAACTATCTGTAAGGAACAACTAAATTCAGAGAGCATCAAAGTCTTCACACTTCAGCCCTGAGATACCTATTTCTCTTCTATTAATAGCCTTTTGTCATAAAGGAATAACCAACTCCTGTGTATTTTCTTATTCTTCAATATATGAGTTATATGACTAGATTCATTCAGTATATTTAGTATTGCAGATGACATCACATAAAAGAAATATTCCTTTCCTAACTAACACAAATATAAAATTGGTTTTTTCACAGAAGCTTATGCAGATTAATCTTTTACAGTAACCTAAACCACATATCCAGTACATATCAAAGGGCAATAAGGAGTAAAAAAATAGTTATACACAGGGTAGAATACACCCTCCTCATTATTATATTACCAGCTCTTTGAATGCCTAAATCATTATAATAAACATATGAACTGCTTAGATCAGGGGTGTCACTCACACCGTCACGTCATCATGTGATGTATCGCAACTTCCCCCCTTTGCTAAAATGGGGTGGGAGTGGCCTGCACCTGATGCATCCGGCCCGCGGGCTGCGAGTTAGACACCCTTGGTTTAGATCAATACAAATATGATGAAATTTTTTTTACAAGCAATAACTGAACACAATTGATACAAACCTAGTACCAATAAAAATGACATTAAAATTATACATTATACATAATACATCATAGATTATATGAATTTTGCATATAGTAATTAATTATATTTGACAGTGGTAGATGTTTATTTTGAAGGAACAAGTTTTAGACAGTGTGAGGCTTTACTAATAATTAATTGGGAAATAGTAGAAACATATGTAGATAGACTGCGGGTTCCTAGTTAAGTGAGGAGAGCCCGCTGCATAAGTAACTATACAATGTAGAGTCTTTCTATAGATGTTCTATATAATGGAAATCAAAAATGATAGAAGCACTATTGTTATAGATTCCTGATTAACATCTTTGCATTTCTGAAGATTGCTTGTAATATTTCTCTTTTGTTCCTTTGTAATACTCTTTTGATTCTAATCTTGTCAATCGGTTAGCTACCTTGAATGTGCTGTCAGAAGGCTTCTAATAAAATGTCTTTGTTTTCAGTACAAGCCTACCTTTAGTTTGATAAAGAAATATTCCCATTTTACGAGAGGATACTGCTTGGGGGTAGGGGGGGATGTGAAGATGATGTCTATGACCAGACCATCAAGGTCCTGTGTGATGGACATCAAAAGAGGTGTAGCATTGAAGGCCTAGT
This sequence comes from Oxyrhabdium leporinum, assembly GCA_032468155.1. Classification (NCBI taxonomy): domain Eukaryota; kingdom Metazoa; phylum Chordata; class Lepidosauria; order Squamata; family Cyclocoridae; genus Oxyrhabdium; species Oxyrhabdium leporinum. Next base: position 116,534 of record JANHFL010004289.1, read on the forward strand.
CACAACCACGCCCTGACAAGTTGTGGTCAGTTGATATCTTGATTAAACTTCACCATTAGATAATGGGAGAAAAGTCCAACAAATTCAGGCTGTATGTAATATAAGATGGACAGGTGACATGTAAATGTTTATCTTCTCTGACAATATAGGAAGAAATGAGAAGACTCAACCTACAATTTCCTTTTCCTGGTCTATTAGTTCCTTCCAGCATGACCTTCAATAAAGAAAAAAAACCACCCCTTTTCTTCTAGTAATATAACCAGCTGTTCCTAGACTGTAATTTGACTGTCTTGGTTACTCTAGGAATCCTCTGTGCATTCAGACAGTGATCTCATACAAAGCTTCCATTCAGATGAACAGGACATCAGAAGAAGCTGAGGTGTATCTAGTTGCACTAAATAAGTGCATTTCTTTGCATCTCCAGAGCATGACACTTCAATAGGCAACACTGTTCACATTGTTGCCACAGCTGCAAGAAGAGCTTGGGCTCTCAAGTTCCATTAAAGAGCAATATCAGGACATTGGTGTATTCACCCCCTGCCATTGTCATTCATACTTACCCATGTGCATAGAAGAATATCAAAGGTGGAATGACACATGATGGATTTTTTTAAATTAACCAACTACCTGAGTAAAAATTGAAGGTAATAGGAGGGCTTGTTCTTCTATTTCATATCCTCTTCAGATTTTTGCAGATTTTATGGTAGAATTCTCCATACAAGGCCAGAGAGGAGACTGTTCTAAGCCAATGTCTTTTTCATCAGGTGTCATATGAACTTCAACTTAATTCCCTTCAGTTTAAAAATACAACAATTGCAAACAACCAAGCCAAAAACAGAAAAAGCAAATCCTGAATATTTTCTTTTCTTTACATTAGTATGCCAGTATTTCTGAATGCTAATGATCTCCATGATTTTTTTTTTAAATGCTTAGAAACATTTATAAGGTTTATATATGTATGAAAATTTCCTACATACAGACTCTTTGTTTATATTACTATTAATGCAAACAGTCTAATAACCTTTTTTTTCCAAATTAATATCTCCTTGCTTCCAGTCCTTGCAATTTTCCCCAACACAGATCTTTAAAATATTAACCAATAGGTTTTCAGGAGCAAGCTAAAGTGTTGTTTTTGACTTATAAAGTCTTTTGGGGCTAAGTGCCAAGATACCCTCAAGGCTGCCTTTTTCAGCTTAATTTCACCTGTCTAATGCACACATCCTGGGGAAAATTACTTGTGTTCTGTCACTTCCATTAAGTTAAAGGGTGTCCTTTGAATCTTCTTATCACGCGTTCCATTCTTATATCAGACATTGGTATGTTTTTGTTTTTAAAAAAAAAATGTTTTCTGCTTAATGGAAGTTTTATTTTGTAACATTTACCCTGCCTTCGTGCAATGCTGAGAGTCTTCTGACTGCAACTACATAGAAATGGGATACATGCAGAAATGTTCCCAATACATATTCAAGTTTAAATTGTGATCGGGGATATTTGTACATAACATCCAATCTTGTCCAACAATCTTTTCTTTGGGAAAAGACAGGTGCCATTTGCTTTATTGTAAGTCTGGTGGAAATGGAATGCCCAACTTTGCTTTTAGCAGATTTTATTTTTATATCTCTACTCTAGATGTATTCAACTGCAACCCTTGTGATTCCAAGAGAATGGTGATGCTAAGGATTGACTTGGAGGGGTCTAGGACAACTTGCCACAACCATCTTGCCACACCACCAAGGCCAATTCATTGTGACAACTCACCATGAGACAATACATGTAGGATAGTTCAATGCAATAAACGCAATAAATACATTTTTGTCAATGGAAATAATGTTAAAGAAACAGTGGCAGATAACATATAGTTATCCCACATGGAATTGTCCTGCAACAAATTGTCCCATGGCAAATTGACTGCAGTGAGTTGTCCCGTGGCAAGTTGGCCACAGTGAGATGGCTGCAGTGAGATGGCCATAGCAAGTTGGCCAAGGTGAGATGGCCATGGCGAATTAGTCATCATGAGTCATCCCATTCTGGACTTGGACAGTTTCTGAATGTAAAGCTTACGCTAATGACTTTCCCCACTAAAACAGAATCCTTTCCATTTTACCCTTTTCTGTTCTTTTAAAATTGACTTTTACAGTTCTCCAAAACAATTTTGCTGCATGGAGAAGTCCTCTCGGGATAATGCCACTTATTCCAAGCAACCCTGGTTCAAAAAAGAGATTGCTTAAAAATATATACCTGTTTGAATGTAGCTCATGAAACATGCATCAAGTGTGGGATTGTGAACACACTCCCATCATATCTCCAGATAAATGCTGTACATAAGATGCTGTACATTTATCAACCAATGTGAGTATATAAGGATAAAAAAAGTGAACTTATTCTTTGGCTATTTTTTTTAAAGCCTGAATCCTTGCAGTAAGAATTCCCCAATAGTGGGGTTGGAATGGAACAACTTGGTGTGGCCAATTTGCTGCAGCCAATTGACCATGGCCAACTTGCCACGATCAACTCACCGTGGGACAACTTTTTGTGGGACAATATAACAATTCAGTTTAAGTATTTAAAATAATTTAAAATATGTTAATGTTTGTCATTCACATTTCATTTTGTCCCTTTTACATCTTTTCTTTAATAATTCTATCCCACCATTTCTTTGATATTAGTGTAACTCTTGTCCTGCAGAGAATTGTCCCATGGTGAGTTGGCCGTGGCAAGTTGGCCATGTCGAGTTGGCTGCGCCGTTGGCCACACTGAGGTTGACCCAAGTTCTAAGAATGAACAGCTTCTTTGTCCTTTAGAATAAATTAATTAACAGGACTTAAAACCCAAACTTAAATAAAATTGTAATGAAGCAATTAATGTATTGATATATTGCCTGTAGTATTTATTCATTTAGGATTTTACTAATATACCTGCTTGCAAGTTCTTGATACTTCTCAAAAAGAATAATAAAGATGGAAGAAGAATCCTAACCCTAATTCTGGTATACTTTATTCTTTATTTATTAAATAAATTCTTTATTTATTATTTATTATTATTTTCTCTTATTATTTTTATTTTTATATAATGTTTTTATATTTATGTAAGCTGCCTTGAATCACCATGGGTGAGTAGGTGGCAATACACACACACACACACACACACACACACACACACACACACACACACACACAGAGGCATAAGCCATAATGCCTTTCCAACCACCATCCTTCTTCTGCTCACTCAAAAAAAAATAAATAGAAATATTTAGACAGGAAATATTTAGCTTCCCAAAGGGAGGGCTGCTTCCATTCCCAGCCAACAAGGTATTAGAGTCATGTCAAGTGAGGTCGAACAAGTGCTCCTCAGCTTCAGTGTTGTGTTGATTTATCCTGTCAGCTGCTAGTTGACAGGCAGCTCAAAGGCTCCCAGAGCAGGCATGGAAAGTGATAGGAAAGTGTTGGTTTAAATAAAGGGAGAACTTGTTCAAATGAAAGCATCCTGCTGGGTGTTTATGGGTGTCAGGGGGTTTGATGGATGAACTGTATTTTAGCTGTCAGTTAAGGTAGTCCATTGTCTCTTCTATTGAGGACTCTCATTGAGTGGACCTCTTTCATCCCAGAGAGGTTACAAGAAGTATCAATAGTAGCTGGTAAAATGGAAAGACAGTTGTCAAATATGAGCATGAATGAGTTTGACTTGTTGCTATCATGCCTGGCTTTTATGAGACACAATCCCATTGCTTCTTTCATTTTGGTTCAAATGATGTAGAAGTCTTTTCCAGCAGCAGTCAGCAATACCTACTGTATGAATTCTCTTTTTAGAAATGGCTGTAATACCTGTCCCACCTACTTTTAAGTTCATTGATTATAAACATGTGAGAGTGAGTCGCCTTATAGGGGAGATGGGTGGCATAATAAGTAAGTAAGTAAATAAGTAAGTAAGTAAACAAACGAGCAAATAAATAAATAAATAAATGCTTTCCTCCTTATATGCCTGAAAAGATTATATTTTAAATGTCATTGTCAAATAAAAAGAGGCAAAAAAGAGAAGTAAACTACAGCAAGATTGATTTGTTGAAGTTAAAAAGTCATGGTTAGGGGTTTATCCTGAGTTCAGAAAGTCAGAGAGGGACACAATGGAGGCTAGGCAGAAGGTGAATAGAAACTGAGCCTCCAGAGCCCTTCCTTCCTTCCTTCCTTCCTTCCTTCCTTCCTTCCTTCCTTCCTTCCTTCCTTCCTTCCTTCCTTCCTTCCTTCCTCCCTCCCTTTCCTTCCTTCTTTATTATTTATACAAATAACTCAAGGCAGCAACATATCCAACACCCCTTCCTCCTTCTGCTTAATAAGAAGAAATACAATCATATCTCCTTCAACTTCAGTTTAGCTCCCCATGGACTGATCCATGTTTCTTTGGCAAATATGAATGAGATATGGCATTGCCTTTTCTGAGATTTTGTTTTAAATCTCTTATCTAGAATCAAGTTGCAGTTTCCTGATAGTTATCTCAGGACCAACCAGATTCAACCTTTGTTAGCTTTTTAAGATCATCTACTTAATTGGGCCCAATCAGAGATACCATCAATGAGAAGTTTTTATCTTTAATAATAATTACACTTCTACAGGCCCTCATCTAACACAGACGGTAACAACAGCTATATTCAATGTGACTTGTATGTAAAGTAACTGTAAGAAATTGTATACTCCAGCAGAGTCTATTTCCTCATAATTATAAGTAGAATTAGTATCTAGGGGAAAAAAAATGGAATAAAAGCTTCTAGAAGTTTCCCCATGCTATCATGGGATGGGGTTATGAACTAGGAGGAACAAAACTAAACTTTAATTCTAAAGAAAAAAAAACCTCACTGAAGAATCAAAACACCTCACAGCAAGAAAAAGGTTAAAAGAGTTGCTAGTAAGTCAATCCGGCAGTCAGCCTCTTCGGAGTCCTAGTTGATGTTCCATCAAAGTCAAAACAATAAAATTCCAGTCCACTGAGACAATATATCAAGAAGCTTTGAACCACATGCTTTGAACCTTGAGTCATGCTCAAAGAGAAAACTTTTTATTAGAGAGGGTGGATAGCACATCTTTATTTGGGTGATGCCTTGTCTGGTTTTAGGGTTATCAAGACATTTGGGACTACTTTTAAGTAGACATTCAAGACAAATATACTGCCATCTAGTGGCCATCTGGAGTTTTGCAGCCCAGATCTGGTAGCCCCAATCTACCTTAAAAGGAAATCCTTCTGGATTGTTCATGTAGGCTTGCTGGCTGTAGTGGCAAATCCATTCTTTGTCCTCCTAGCTGATTTAATAGAAAAAGTATTTTATCCACTTTGTCTACAGAAAAGAGGCAGCACGCTTTAAGCTAAAAAAACAAACTGCTTTTCTAATTTGCCAGCAAAAAAATGCAGCAAAGCATCCTGGAAAAGCATTTTTAATAAACTCCAGACCAATGATGTGATAAAAGGTTTGGCTGACATTTGACTTGAAAGTGACACAAAGACATAATTTCATGAATAATCCTCTGGCATAACATACAATCCAGTTTTATCACAGTCAGTGTGCATACCACTGGAACATGTAAACTGTACTAATGTTGACTTCCTTTCTTTGCCACGAAAAACTGGATGGATTTATCTATTTGGGTACATACTGCTGTGTCGTGCTTATCAGGAACATATATATGGATGAGCTTCTCTGGTCACCTATGAAATGCTTTGCTTGATAAGATCTATGAAACTAATATGATTTATATAATATAAAGTCAGTCCCCAGAACCTAAATATTACATAAATGAGAAGATATCCAATATATAAATTATTACACTCTGTATTCAGCTCTAATTAAAAATGAAATCTAAATAAAATAAAATAAACAAATGTTTAAATTAGTTTACTTAGTTTTTTAAGCAATTGGCCTAAGCATATTGATAGGCTAAAACAGCTTTTTTCAATATTTTTACAAGATTGGAGCCATTTTTGAAATGAGTATGTGAAGCAGTTGATGGAAAAGCAATGCATTTTAAAAGAATGGTAATATGGCAGTACTTTTTATTAAATCTGGCAATGCTGATTTACAGAAATTTCTCAGTATAGTTAAAATGAGCAAGATATCTCTTGCAATTAGAGGGAGAAAACATGTTAAAAAGAAGTATTGAATTGCAGATTGTGAGACTAGCACCGAATTGCCATTGCCTAAGTTTCACACAGTCATAACACTTCAAAAACATAACCAGTAGGGAACTTGGATCACAGATATCTCTAAAGTTATTCATATGGCTATATCTCACCAGTAAGTCATTTGGTACAATCTGCTACCATAGAACAGAGGTAGACTTAGAAAAGGGTTACAAGAACAATTTTCTGGGTCATTTCCAGATCACCAGAACTTCCTGCTGCAGAAGTCCCAAAATCTCACACATCATCATCTAGACAGCCCTCTAGTTAAGGATATGGTGGTTTTAAAGAAAGTGATTATTGACTTTTGCTATTCCATTCCATTCCATTCCACTTCATTCCACTCCATTCTTTTCTTTCATTCCACTCCAGCCAATTGCGCTTGAACTGATATAAACTTGTATATTTTTGTGTACTTTTATAAGGTACATTGTGTACCCTGTATTTTTTTTGGGGGGGTAAGCTTTAGTGTTTATTCTTCAGAATTTTTATTCACTTCCAACAATGTTAACATATAGAAAATGGTTATGGTTATTTTTTAACCTTGGGAAAACTTTCAGTTCTCCATTTAACAAACCCTCAGGTATTTGGCATTGATGAAGAGCAAAGAATGTTTGGAAAAAATGTGAAACTTTGTTCTCAAAGAATGACAGAGAAAGAGAACCGGTTTGGTGTTGATGTGCAGGAAACATTAACTGCTCTCCTGTGTCTTTCTTTCCCTTTTTGGTGGGCAGGATAATTCTTGACTTTGATTTTGTTTGTCTGTCAATTCTAGCAATTTCGTTCTAGTGTTTAAATGTGCTTTACCATGTTGGCTTGCTATAGACTAATCTCTGAATTTAGCCCTTTAGCTCTGAATAAGATGGTATTTCACGTACAATCTTGGGCACATGAGTAATCGTTCTGTGTGAAAAGTCAATATTGTGCAAAGTGATGCAAATTAACTGTTAATGAATAATATCAAGGTTGCATTTAGAGACAGTATAAGAAATGTGTCAGCCTATAGGACCTTTAAAAGCTAGGCATAATGAGTGTTTACTTTGCACGTGAAAAGATATGAAGACATCAAATTGCCAGTCAGAGGAAAAGCAGATTGAATGTTAGGCAGGTATTAAGAGATAAAGGTAATGAGAACAGAGTCGGAATCAATCTTAGAATAGAAAAATGGAATAGTGTTGAATCTGCATAGAATGAATGGAATTATTGCTGTGCGAGGATTTTGATCATTGGTGTGCTTTCACTGTTATATTAAAAATGGTCCTATGGTAGTATTCAGCAATGGGATTCTATTTTCTGTTTCAGTTTGGATTTCATTTTATCACACTTACATGCTCCAGATCTAGTGGATCTCTAGGCAATTTGGCTTTTGGTGGATTCACTCTTCCACTGGTGGATCTTCTTCACCGCAGTAGCAGGCATTAGAAGTAGCATGAGCTCCAGGTAACATGAAGTGGTTGGCTTTCGCTAGCTGAGGACAATGAGAGTTATTGTTCAAAGGAGCCAGAGGATACCAGTTTGACAAAACAATCCACTGAAATCAGGAAAATTACCAATGACTCAGAAAGGAATTATTCTTCTCTAATTTCTACCTCTCTCGTATCTTCCTCTGGTTTTTGACAGAGATCTATGCTAGATTGCACAAGATGTCATTCTGGGTCCAATGGGTTCGGCTGAAGAAGATTGTGGCTGTTTGTGACTCAGGATCCTCGCCAATGAGTAATAATTTATTGGCAGGTCTGTAAAGAGAATTCTGTAGGAATCTTGCAATTCGTATTTTGTGGTTGATTTTTTTTTTAGAGTTTTCCAATTGCAGAAAACATTTTATTTTAACCACTTCCGGAATATATTTTTGATTTCAAGTAATTGTTGCCAGATTATTTTCAAAGCTGCACTTGTTTTATTAATAGCATTAATTTATAGGGCATGTATTTTTTCATTGTTCATAAAACAACCCTCATGTTGTAACCTTATTCTAGACTGGACCATCAAGAGGAGGAAATAATAGAGGAAAACTATTAAAAAGTGTCAGTTGGTGAATCTCCAGATTAGTGTATAAGTTAAGAATAGAAAATTGATTGCTTGGAAATCTTGCGTGATTTTGGCAGTTTAAGAAACAATTTATATTCATTTGATGCACAGGATATGGGAATGTTTTCTAGGGCTGTTTTGGGCATTCTGGCATTCACAGTTGTTATATTCCTAAGAGATTATTGCGTGGATTGCTTTCTCTGTTTGTACACTAATGCTCATGGCCTCATCATGCATACTGAAGTACCCTGAAAATGCGAGCAGTTTCAATCGTAAATATTTTATAGTCTTTGAAACTGTCTGTGGAGATGTTCAGTCATCCAGCTCATAGTTGTCTCAAAGATGGTTTTTCAAAAGGCAACTGGACTGTGTTTCAGTGGTGAAATCTAATTTTTTTCACCACCGGTTCTATGGGCATGGCTTGGTGGGGGTCATGTGACTGAGTGGGCGT
>JANHFL010004291.1:9486-27401 GCA_032468155.1 Oxyrhabdium leporinum
TTGCTCCTCTGGAGAGCTTCTTGTATCTTCAAACACCTCTTTAGATCCCTTTATCAATCCAATCTTATATTATACTCCTCAGGGGTCTTTTCAGTAGTATTTCCTTCCATATTATCGCATTTAACAAGCAAGATTTTAATAATGTATTATTCTTCCTTTCGTCAGCAGATGACACTCTTTAGTTAAATTTCAATATTAGTCTTTCCTGACTGTTCTGATCTTCCACAGTTTAAAAATAGTATCAGTTTTGAATAAATAGTCCCAGCTTTTCAAGGTGCCTGCCCAACACAGCACTTATCCGGTTTAAAAGTCCAATTTTCCATATTTTTAACAAATTTTCTATCTTTTTATCCTTTTAATTGTTCCTTCAAATTTAATTTTTTTCCAGAGTTCCAAAGTCGCAGCTAATTAAGTAGTTGTGGATCCTTTTACAGATTGTTTGGGGGAGATAAAAAGTTCTTCTCAACCAGTTTCAGACACTGTTCACCTATTTCGCTCCAGCATGCTCTTACATCATATTCAGCTGCCCCAATTTCATAACGGCCATCTTAGGCCGCCTCTTCTCTTGGTCATCGCATAGAGGGAAAAAAGCTCGAGGGTTCACCAGGAGATTGCGATCTCCCCTGTGACCACACTGGGCGCCCCTCCTTAGCTCCGCCGTCCCACCAAGGCGGCTTTTGGCTTCTTACAGAACCCACAAACAGGCAGAAGCCAGCACGAAGAAAGAGCGCTCCGTTTCCATGTCTGGTACTGTTGTGGCGTCAGCCGGAAGTCTCCTGTTCTTACGGCATCTCCGGATCCCTGCACAAGTGGATAGCCACGTTCCTGTCCAACTGACAACAAACAGTCAAAATAGGGAGGGCCCTATCAAATCCAGCACCAGTTAAGAGCGGTGTCCCCCAAGGCAGCGTTTTGGGACCCACACTCTCTCTGCTTTACATCAATGACCTACGTGATCATATTAAAAGCAGCTGTATCCTCTTCACTGATGATGTAAAATTATTTAACACCACTGACAATGCTGCTGCCCTACAAAGCGACCTTGACTATGTGTCAGAATGGCCATGCATTTGGCAACTGCAAATCTCAATTAATAAATGCTCTGCCCTGCACATTGGCAAAAAAAATCAGAATACCGAATACAAGTTAGGCGGAAATGATCTCGTAGACAACCCTCACTTTGTCAAGGACCTAGGAGTACTCATCTCAAATGATCTAAGCCCCAGAGATCACTGTAACAGCATTTCCAAAAAGGCATTAAGAGTTGTTAACCTAATCTTGTGAAGCTTCTTCTCCGGTAACATTGTATTGCTAACTAGGGCATACAAAACCTTTGCCAGATCAATTATTGAATACAGCTTGCCCACCTGGAATCCACACTGTATATCGGACATCAACACTATTGAGCGGTTCCAGAGGTATTTCATGAGAAGAGTACTCCACTCCTCTACTCACAATAGAATTCCCTATGCCACCAGGCTTGAAATTCTGGGCTTGGACAATCTGAAACTGCGCCGCCTATGATCCGATCTAAGCATAGTACACAAAATTGTCTGATAAAATGTCTTACCTGTCAATGACTTCTTTAGCTTCAACCACAATAAAGATGGGCAAACAATCAATGCAAACTCAAGGTAAACTGCTTCAAACTCGATTGCAGAAAATATGACTTCAACAGAGTGGTCAATGCCTGGAATGGTCTACCTGACTCCATTGTTACAGCCTCAAACTCTCACAGCTGCAACCTCAAACTGTCTACTGTTGACCTCACCCAATTCCTAAGAGGTCCATAAAGGGGCATGCACAAGCACACCAGCGTGCCTACCGTCCCTGTCTTACTGTGCCCATTTATCTGTATTTACTTCCTTTGTTTATGGTTATGTTTATACCTATACCTGCTATCTTGTACATGTTTGATAAACAAATAAATAAATGAAATAAATAAACCTATATTGCAAAAATTGTACCAGCTATTTATGCATTTCCACAAATTTAAGCTACTGATGTAATACTGTACACCGTTTGAAAACAAGCTATCCATATAAATCTATTCTAAATTTAAGATCAGTGATGAAAAAAAATTTTCATTCCTTTTTCCCACCCCACCGGGTCCTTCTATGTTAATTCTACACATCTGAAATAGTTTCAGACCTGTGATTATCAGATCCATCACAGCAAGTTTTTGAGAAGGTCTTTCCCTGATTGGATTTTATTGAGCAGTTTCATTCATTCATTCATTCATTCATTCATTCATTCATTCATTCATTCATTCATTTATTCATTCATTCATTCTTTTGTTTATTTAACTTCTAAACTGCCCATCTTGCCAAGGCAGCTCTAGGCAGTTTACAGTCATTCATTAAAAATACCAAATAAAACATTAAAACAATAAATAAAGACCATAAATTTAAAGTTAAGTTAAAATTCAATTGACCAGGATGGAGAGGAAAAGAACAAAGTATACATGGGATGGGGTCTGTCTAACCCATTAGCCATATCCTAGATGCCACTCCCCCATTGGGATCCAAGGCCAGTTGGCAGAGCCACATCTTCAAGTCCCTTTTAGAAGGCAAAAAAGGTGCATGAGGATCTCACCTTGGGGGGGGGGGGGCACAATGTTCCAGAGGGTGGCTACAATGACATAAAAACCTTTTTTTCCTGGAACCTACCAGCCAAAATTGCCTGACTGATGGGGTCTGCAGCAAGCCTCTTCTGCTAGCCTGGGTGGGATGGGCTAATCCCACTGGTTCCTCTGATAACCCATCCATGAACGGCTATAAAGATGATAACCAATACATTGAATTGAACACAAAAGCAAACTGGCAACCAGTGAAGCTCACAGAACAGCAGTATAACATGGGCTGCCCTAAAGGCCCTAAGAACTGATAATGTGGCTGTATTCTGTAGAGTTAACCAGGTTTGAGTTACTGAATACAGGAACTCCCAGTCCAGAAAAGGTTGCAACTGGTACAGAACATGCACAACAGCTCTCCTTATGCTCATTATGTTCATCATGATGTAAATTAGAATACCTTCCACTGAGTCTAAGATCCAGATTGATGACATTCCCAATGTATTAATTGTTCACCCTGGGTTTAACATACTTCAACCAGTTACAAATGCTGACTACAAAAGGAAGTTGCAGTTTATATTGTACCTTCTAACTTTAATACTAGTCATCATTTTGTTAAAAGTGGACAGATTTGGGCATTAAGGAAGCAGAATTACAGGCTAAACAGAAGGTGTTCAAACTTGTTATCAAACATCCCTGAACAGATAGGGAGGCTGATAACATACTTGTTGTCTCTGACTTGTTTTCCTTCCCGTCATTTCAGTGTTGCTGAAGATCTCCAGCAGCTTCCCTGCTTGCAATTCTTATTTGACCTTTTTGTTACCAAGTTATTGAGGAAGCTTTAAATAGTTCTTTATGAGATCTCAGTAGGCATTTCAATCTTCAATTCAGAACAAGTTCTTCTTATAATCCCACAAATCAGCATATACAAGATAACCCGCAGCTTAGTGTTCATTTCAGCCCCAAATATCTATTGTCTTTCACAGTAGGAAAATGAGAACAAGGTATAGAGAAGAAAAACAATTTATTAAAACTGCTGGGGAGCAAGCACAAAACTTTGAATCCTTATATCTAGATGTCCTTGTGGATCTTCTTCAACTTTTTAGTTAGTATTAATGCTACAAAGATGAAGTAGTTTTCCTTCAGGTCCTTTCAACCCTCGCCAATAACAAGATGCACATTAAATTCTTCATGACTTTTTCAAAAACTATGCTGATGGAAAATAGATACTAATAGAGACAATATTCTTTTTTTCATATTGGGTCAATATTTCCTTTACAGCTAGTCTTTGCTTAATAACCAGTTGCTTAATTGGTTAGCTTAACTTAAATTAGTGACTTCCGTAAGAACTACTTACAGCCCATTTTCAAATTTCTGACAGCCACAAATGTACCCTTGTGGTTATGTGATCACATTTTCAGCAGTTGGCAACTGATTTGTGTTTATGTCTATTTGCAACATCCCAATGGCTTTGACTGGTTTTTGCTGGTTTTTCTGGTGGGTTTTTTCCCAGTTTCCAGCAAAAAAAAAAAGAAGTCCATTGGGGAAATGGAATTGCTTTATGATCATGGTGTTTGCTTAACTGTGATATTTACTATAGAAAAGGTTGTAAAATTGGAGATGGTCACATGGATGATTGGCTTAATGATTGCCACAATTACCATAATTTCAAGGCTAATTACACTTATAAGAAGAGGACTACATGTACTGAAAATTTAGGTTATGCTGCAAACATACATAAAATTGATCCATGTACAAAAGTTTCTTAATATTTTACTGATGGGTGATTCGTACAGCTCTCAGTTATTATGAGCATTAACTTTAGGATAAATATCCATTTTTTTCTCCAATAATTACAGAACAGGTACTTTTAAACCATTAGTTGGAAGAGTGAAAAATATCTCTGACTAACTGATTGTTCTCAACAATCATTGTGATTGAGCTGGATCACTAACTTTTGTGGGGTTTGGTCATGCTTGCTCTGCCTTCAGCATAACCATCGTCAAATATAGCATAGCTGACATACTTAATTTGTATCACTTTTTTCCAGTATAAAACCCTCAAAAATCAACTGCACAATTTTAGTATCATTTAATATTATTATTAAACATGCATTTTACATGCTCTAAAAAACCAGCCCCCAGTCTTTTGGGCACCAGGGACCAATTCCGTGGAGAGAGGTTTTCCTGCAGACCAGAAGGGGTGTGCCCCAAAGGTGCTTTTTCCAAGAGGCAACTGGACTTTCTGTTTTTTTCCTTGAAGACTTTCGCTTCTCATCCAAGAAACTTCTTCAGCTCTGACTGGATGGTGGGGAATGGAACCCAGTCAGAGCTGAAGAAGCTTCTTGGATGAGAAGTGAAACGTCGTCAAAGAAAAAAACCAGAAAGTCCAGTTGTCTCTTTAAAAAAGCACCTTTGGGACAACCATGACCTGGATGACTGAGAATCTCCACAGACAGATGGAGTGTGGTTTCACATGCTGCCTGCATCCTGCGGATGGGGCTTTGCTTGTTTGCGCGGCCTGGTTTCTGGCATGCTGCGGCTTGATGCCAGCCCATGGATCAGGAATTGGGGACCCCTGACCTACAGAACGAAGTTCACTGTTTTTTTCTTTTATAAAAATTATAACTAGTGGTCACCAAATAGCACGTCATTTGCTTTTATTTTGTAAAGGGAGACTTCATTCCAGTTCATAATTTCTTTCAATGATATTGGGGAAATATTGATGATTTCAAAGTATTGTCTAAAATAACCTAAAGGTCATATAAAGTAAATAGTTCTACAACTGGCTTAAACCAAGAGTAGGCAATCTGGGGCAATCCATGTGTCGCCAAGCATCACAACATCCTTGGTTTTTGAGGAAAAAAAATGATGTATATGAAGGCCAATGCTAGCTAAAGAACTGGCGGCTGTGATTTTCCATTGTTGTGTATATAATAAAAAAAATGACCAACTTAAACTGAGTGACCTAAATCACAGGGATGTGCTTTATCGGAATAGAGCTATTGTTCTGCATTCTTAACTAACCGATGCTTTTTTTCAGTTAAGTCAATACATTGTAGAAAGTCCAGAAGGACATTTTGTTACATGAAAGGAGTAAGACTGAAAATATATTCAGCTTCAGCCTTCATTTTGGCCGACCTTTTGTTTTCATCTCTCATACCAGCAGGGAAGTGAAAATCCCATTTTCCCAGATAGCACAAGCTGGCTGAGAGAAATCATTTTCTTCATTTTATTTAATTTCTTGAGCAGGACAAGCTAAAGATATAGCCTAGAGGCACCCTGGGGTTCTTTATACGAAGATGCCAAAGCTCTAAATTTCCTAAAGGGAAACCTGCAGTAAAAAAGAAATGTTCCCTCCCTTTTCAACCATAAAATACACAAATGGACATTGAAGGAAGCTGAGGTATTGATTACCTGGTTCCTCCTGCATTGTACACAAGGTAAAAGGACATGACAGTTGCCATGCAGATTCAAAAGTCATAATTAGAGCTATAGGTTTAGGTCACAGAAAAGACAATTAAAAACATCTCCTAAGGAAAAAATCCAAGTTGTCCTGGAGGTTTTTAAAACCAGAAACTCTTGATGCAAATGTTATTTGCCTGTCTCTTTGTGTATTGTGACATACTACAGACATATATTATTCTTGGTTTGTTTCCTTGGTTTTAATATTGTTCTAGTGCTGTAGATCACTAAGACATATAGATTATGACTGTGCAAATGACATGCAAATAAATAGATAAATAAATATGAAAACATCTAATATTCCTTAAGATTCTTAACCATGGTTAAAAATTGGAAGATATGCAATAGTGGCAAATATCTGTAGCTCAGGTGTAGGATGAGGGTGACGATTCATTCTCCAAGCTTGTGGATTGGTTTCCAAATGTTTCTTTACCAGACTAGGTAACATCTTCACCAGAGTTTAGGGCATGTCAGTGTTCTTCTGTTTATAAGAGTTTATAAGGGTAATCTCCTTATCACAAGACCCATTACAAGACTCACAGCTGAACCATCAGAAGACCCTCACTTGACATGCCAACACCTGAAGCCCTTATAAACAGAAGAACAATGACATCCCCTAAACTCTGCTGAAGATGTTACCCAGCTTGGTAATGAAATGTTCAGAAACCAACTCACAAACTCAGAGAACGAACCTTCACCCTCATTGGAAGATATTTCAGCCTCACATGCTTCCTTCCTTTCTTCTTCTCTTTTGCTGGAGTTACAAATTGTATCAACATATGTTATGTATTGTTTGGCCATGGCTTAAAATATTTAGTAAATTATACTTTATGGTCTTAAGATATTGTATTTGGTTAATTATTGGGGGTTTATTCAACTAACCATAGTTAAGCATTTCATGACTTCCTTACGATATGTAAACCTTGGTTTCCTGTCTCTCCGGAGTCTGACTGTTCTCTGTAATCTCTAATAAACTGAAGCCAGTTCCCTCTTAATTAATGCATTCAAATCAGCATTGAAATGTTATTATGACTGGAACCTCTATGTAGTTGTAGAATAAATTTGTTCAAAAAGTTATTTTTTACAAGCTGAAAGAAAAATATGGAAGTAAAAACCAATCAAAAGATTTCATCACCTTTGTAAGCTTATTTTACTACCAGTTATCAGCATTTTTGTTGGTTAAAAAAATTGCCGTAGTCCCATTTCCAGGTATTATAAATATTTCAATAAACTGTGGACCTGAATATCCTGCTTTGTTTTTCAGGGTTAGTGGGAGAGGGGTTGGTCTCTTCATGTTTAATTATCCAGGTATAATTTATACTCTACTCGCATATGTCTGCCATGTCTATGAGAGGCCTGTGCATTGTCAATTCAAACAGTAAACAAAGAACGAGTTAAAATGACTTTGATAATAACAACTTTTATGAAAGGAGAGAAATGACTGATTATACAGTAGGTAAGCAGTAGAAATCCAAGCACAATGAAGGAAGTGTATTAAGTTTGCTGCTAAAAGGGTTTTGAAATGAAATTTCAAACTGAGTCAGCTTGAAAGGCAGTCCTTTCTTTTATGGCAGAATTATGCAGTCATTAACCTTCAACAGAGTCTTCAAGTCTGAAAAACTTTTAACTATTTATTGCAGCAGGTTAGATGACAGATGTTGTTTTCTTTCTCCTTTTAAAAAATTTGTTCAAAAACGCTTTGAGATGGGATAAGATAAAATAGAAACTGGCGCAAACTCAACCAGTGAAGATTGCTGTTCAGCCTAGAATGAACCCAGGATTCTGCCACACTGCAACACAATGTCTCTAAAGGGGAGTAAATCCAACTCACTTTTATTTTATTTTATTTTATTGTTTTATTTTGTTTTTTATTTTGTCTCATCTGCATCAATTTGAAACCTGCAACCAAAGATATTAGGCTGTAGCATGGAATCAACCTTGCCAATAAAATACATGCATACATACATACATACAAATACATACATACAGTACATACACAGTAGATTTTTTTCTCGTATAGAAGAATATATAGTACAATAGGTCTGTTTCCTCATATTGGCTAGGCATACTGTTTTCTTTTTTACTTATTTTCAGGGCATTGTTGCTGGATTGTAGGAAATATGAAAGCATTATGAATGTTTAAAGTCAGATGCAAGATTCCAGAGCCCACCTTCAAAACTTCCAGGCTTTAGTTAATCTCTCTACCTATGGCACTGCAGTACTTTTTTTTTTTTTACAAAGACATGCATATTTCGGAAGGAATTTAAAATGAATTTTTTTCTGCCAGTCTTTTGATTGCACTACTTACCTGAAGATGGCATCTCATCAGGGGCAAAAGACATCAAGGAATTTGGGAAAATGACCAGAGGAAAGTTAGACAGAACCAACCATTAGAAGACGAGTTTGCTAGCAGCTTATATCATACACAGCAATTCAGTCCAAGCTATCAAAAGCCCAGGAAGAAGAGATTCAGTAAAGCAAACAGTCTTTCTTTTAATTAACTCACTAATAAATGACAGGTGAAAGTTCCTATCATAGTTTCAGAGATCCTCGACTTTATCCGTAATTCTTGCATGAAATCCTTTGTTATAACCTCTTATTCATTCAATAGTTCTGTATTCTTTAAAGTTTCCTATCTTATTTCTGGGTTACACTATTTCATCTGCCTGTGGTTTCTTAATTATATAAGTGAAAGCTATGAGCAATTCACAACTAGATGTGGGGCATGCTTTCTTTCTTCTTGTGGTAGATGACCATGAAAGGGCAATTGCTCTTTTCAGCTCTCCCTGTTGTGAAGGTTTTGGCAACTGGCTTGATGAGAGTCATTTCTATAGGAGCTAAAAGAGATTCTGCTTGAGAAATCAACTCTGAACTTCAGGACTAGCTCCTGTATTGTAGTAGGAGCCACAAGTAGATTAATCTACTAGAATGTTTGTATTTTAGAAGCACAGCATTAATTTGGAAAACAGAATCTGTACTCAGTCAGTGAATTGTAGCAGAAATGACTAATCCAGAGTTTTGAGATGAGATGAATGGAATCAGTAAGGCAGAAATAAAAAGGTGTTGCCGTGCCTGTCAAGAAAAATGCTATTTTCTACATGCTCACTCTACTTGGCTGGCTTTGTTCTCAGCATCTTCAAATATCAGAGATCTAATGAGCCAGAGAAGGCAATGATATTTTTCTATTCCAGTAAGGCCAGCATTTGGAAACCTCTTTCAACAAGAACATAATTCAACTGAGGCCCAACTGTTTGAGCTAATGTTTCAGCTTCCCTTTAATGAAAATGTCTTCAGCCGTTCCTAAAGTGCTTCAATTTACAGCACCAGTTTCAGAAATATGAAGCCAATCTGTGTTTGTTATAATACTAAACAATACAAAAGAAACAGCAAGTTATATATTGTTGAGATATTGCAATGGCTATAATTTAAAACTGGCTTGTGTGTGTATTATGTGAAACAACAGACTGATTCTTATAAATATTCCAAATATAAATACTATATGAGCAAAAGTATACATTCTGCGTAACCAGTAATATTACAATATAAATATAAACAAACAATATCTAAGTTTGGCATCATAACAGGAATGTATAAGTCTACTTTAGCAAGTTTCTCATGAGCTTTTAGAAAGCCACAGAAGTGGGAGCAGCTTTGTTATGAAGGACGGCCACTTCTGTGACTCCCAATGTTACATTGTGATAGATGGGGTATAGCCATACTTATTTGCTCAGAATGTCAGGCAGAGTCTATTAAGGAAAAGCTGCCTCTGTCCAGAATGCCTTCACCAGAATAGCCAATGGTGAAGAAAGTTCAGCAGTATTGAAGACCACAGATTCCTCATTTGTGTCCTAGTTAGGACATTTTTGCAGTATAGTCTTGTATGTTTTATTTCTCTTCGATTTAATTTTTGGCTGCCCCATCAATTATACCTTTGTTTTACAAAGCAAATTGGATCAATAGTGCCGTTTAGCAAACTATGATCTAAGTGTATCTTGCCCTAAATTTTGTGTATGAATATAGAGGATATAAATGTCCACAAGGGACAAAAGACAGAATATGCATCATAATGCCAAAATGCAAAGGACACAACTTACAACTTTGTATCATGTCATTATTGCTTTCACTGGACAACTCTGTGCCTGTAAATCTTTATAAAGAATTCATTCAATAAATAATCTGCTTGGCACTTTATACGGCCAATGTCCCTCCAGTGTCAATTTTCCCCAGGATGTCCTCTTTCTGTATTCTACATTTTAGATGGAGGTAATTTAACCCAATTAGAAAGGAAATGGATGAAGTTACTCTATATAGCGGTAAAGTTTTGATTAACACAGACAACTATGGAATGTCAGAAAGTACTCAAGGATAAGAAAGACAATTAGTTGAGTCTAGTGGTGAAGGCATCAGACTAGAAACCTGAAGACTATGACTTCTCATTTTAGGAAATGGCTGGGTGACTTTGGACCCATCACTTTCTCTAAGCCCAACTTATATTAAAGGGTTGTTGATGTGGGTAAAATAGGAGAAGGAAGGAGTACTAGATACGTTCGTTCCCTTGAATTATTTAAAAAATGATAAAGGTGAGATATAATAAATAAATAAAATTTGCATTCCCTAGATTAAATTTCCCCAGTCTGATGTTTTTCCCATTTGTTGCAACTAGAATTCATGACTTCTAAACACATCTAGATATGTATACTCTGGGAAGCTTCCTTAGAATTCATGTTAGCCACAGACATACTGTAGTTTTTAGTTTCTGTACTCTATGAGTATTTAAAAATCTTTAATATATTAAATCCAACATTATGGTTGTATTTAAAGGTGATTTTATTGTTAGCATTTGTGCTGACATTTTATGCTATCTCAGCATGTCTACCTTTTTATACTGCATATTTCCATCTTATTGGGATTTTATTATATTATGTTTTGTGTTAAATTATATCCATAAAAATAGTTTATGATGCATGCAATAAATAAAAACATAACAAATGATGCTTGCATTTTCTACCTACAGTTCTGTACCATTTAACAGAAATCTCCAGCAAATTCAATAATAAAACCTAGAAGATTTAGTGCTGCATTCATTGTGGCTTTAGCAAAGACATGAGTGACTTGTGATCTCCCATTTGTTTGCCAACGGAATAAAAGGAACTGAAATTAAAAATATTGTGAGATCCAAAATTTGCTCACCCACTGGTTTATTCTGGCAACAATTTAAGGTTGTTTTACACTACTACTATAAATTTCCTAGCGGTCAGTGAAGAACAACTCAGGAGAACCTGGGCTAGATTCCCTTATTTTGTGATGGTAAAGCATCAATAATTCATCCTCATTGCACCTATGCATAACCTTCCCCACTTCTGTTGACGGTAACAAGAGCCCTCTTGGATTTAAAAGACTCAAGGGTGTACCTATAGGGCTGTATGGAAGATTTTGAAGAGCAATTGTTTGTGGCCTTACTGTAGAGATGTCCGAGATAAAGGCCTGACATGTTATCTCAGAGGAATTTGAAGCTATTGAACCTTAGGGAGTAGACAGAACCTTTAACTCTAACTCTGACCATCTATTTATTAGATCCATGCCCTGCCTGACTGGCAAAGTCCTTCCAGTAGATAACATGTGGTTGGGTTTTAGTAGTGATAAATTCTCCTTTGAGTGAAGGGGTGATTCCTCCAGCCTTTAAAGAAGCATTGGTTCTCACACACACACTCCTTATGAAGCCATTGTTAGACACAACCATATTAGAGAATTTTCATCCAATATCTAACTTCCTTTTTTCAGATATGTTGGTCAGATGATTATCTTTGTAAGCCATCCAGAGATTGATAGCTATATAAATGTATCAAATGAATATATAAATAAACAGAAAACATGTACCTAATGTATAGGCTTACCAGTTCAACATATCATTCTACAGACTTTATCCTTTTTTAAGAAAAATAGGCTAATTGTATAAAATGAAGGATGAAGCTGTATCAAGTACTATCATTCCTGGAAGGCATCAGTGCCACTGATGTCAATAAGATCAGACAGATAATCTTTTTACTGGATTTTGCTATATGAGTAAGCAGGCTTTTCAGCAGTTTCCATTTGAACTTCATTTTTTTCTCTCCAAAGTGAAATCATGCTTGGAAAGTATCTTACATTGACATAATGGCCAATAGAATGCAATCCTTTTTTTCTCAATTGAGTTTACATTGGCTTGTTGTCTGTTCACCTTCTGCTGAACAATTTATTGACATATGCTAAGCAAATCATTGCAGAGATTAACCATGTGTGTCCATTATAGTGATTCTGTCATTTTTATGAGAGAAGTCTATTGATTATTGTATTTCAACCTGTATATTAATAGTAGGATCAGTGAGAAAGAGTAAAATTAGATCAAGGTTCCTATTTGCATCTGTTTTTGAAAAAGTCCAGAACAAGTTTTGTTTATTTACTTATAATAATCACTTTTAAAATGTCAACATCATTCCTGTTGTTGAAACTGAATTCCTCAACAGCCACTTTTGATGATGGGCAAAATGTTAAATACTTAGATCTTAAGTACTAAGTACTTAAGAATTTTTACAAAATTCCAAATTTTGTAAAAACAGAAAAACAAAAAACAAACAAACCCCAGCTCATCTAAACTCTGTTACAGATATCTGCCTCAAAGGACTATGATGGTTGTATCATTACAAATTTTGTAAATGCATAGATTTAAATTTCTGAAATCTAAATTGTTTCACAATGATTCTGCTTAGGAATCACATATTTTTTTTCATTTGGAACTTTCTCATACATTTCCAAATCTGCCCTATTATTGTGAATGTAAGCTTATTCTAAATCCATTCTTAGTTTTCACAATAGTAAAGCAACACAAAGCTATTTCTAAAAAAAGATTTTTTGTAAGAACATATGAGTACAAATATGAAGCTCCTTTTTCTATGCTGGTGAGAGAACCAGACATCTGGGGCACATGAAGGTGATCTCTTGTCCATATCTTATCCATAAAGGTTCAAAAAAACTCTTCTACTCATTGTCTATAGACATGCTCAGTCATCCAGGTAATGGTTGTCCCAAAGGTGCTTTTTCAAAAGACAACTGGACTTCCTTGTTTTTCTTTGAAGATGTTTCACATCTCATCCAAGAAGGTTCTTCAGCTCTGACTGGATGGTGGGAAATTAAAGGATTTATATTCCTTGCAGACCGCTGGTCATTTGTATTCTTTTAGAGAGTCATTGAGGCCACTTGGAAGTTTGTCTGTGTCCTCAGAGTCACCTGAGTAGTGCAAATGTGTGTGGAGCCTTCTTGGAACTGCTGAAAGGACCATGCTGTAGACTGGGGGTAAATGATGTCATATCTCTCCCCCTCTGTTGAGAGAAGGCTGTTCAATTTTGACATAGATGGCCTCTTTGACGCCTCTTTCAAACCAGCAGTTTTCTCTGTCCAAAATGTCTTTTTTTTCATCTTTGTTGTGTCGTTGACGCCACTTCTACAGAGACATCATCAGTTCATCATGTCTTGCTAAGAAGTTCCCTAACTACATTGAAGTATAGAAGAGATTGCCTTTATTATTCTAAAGAGTTCAGCAACTGTTGATAAATAGGTGCTAAGACACCATCATTTCAGTAAAGAGTTGGGTAGTTGGTATTCTCCTTTGTAATGGGAACAGGGAAACAAGCAAGACATAATGAAGTTGTGAAGAAATTAATTATTGCTGCTTCTTTACAGAGACATTACTATGTGCTAGCATAAAGAGCAAAAGGGCCATAAGATAGTTTATCATTAAATAAATAAATAAGATCAGATTTATAAATGACATGCTGAAATGCATAATATCCTTTAGCTTTGTTACACTAGCCATATTTAAAAAGAATTTGGTTTATGTAACTTGGTATGGTTTCCTTGGCTTTGTTAGCAAAACAGATTAAGACTATACACAGAAAGAACCACATGTTGCTTTTTCTATTCAGAAGGCTGAATTCAAATCCAGGAAATAAAAGCACCTGGTTGCAATTTACCACAATTTTCTTTGGCTAAGCTGCTAGTCCCGTGAACCTTTGTTGCTATTGAATTTTTTTCATTAACTCTTTCGAACGGTGTTTTTAATTGGGGCATTGCCATCTGCAGCAATATAAGTAATATAGAAACTGAAAACAGCATTAATGGTACAAGGTCTACCATGTTCTCCAAACAACACCCTAAACAGTATCAAACAGAATTTGTTTATGTTGCTTTTTTGGTGTGGGGCTGGGGATGGTATAGTATTCTAATCAGATTTATTACTGTTTTAGCCTGGTTATAAACTGTTATCCCATTAACATTATTTGCTATGAGAAGTGCATTATTACTTACACACAGTATATTGCCATTATTTCAGTGCTATTCTTTGTCTGTATGACAATTCTACATAGACTTCATGTTTGATAGATACCCGGTCCATATGTAACATGAAGACCTATTATTGATGTTGTGGAATATATCATTTTGTATATCACTATTACTCTCTTACAGATTTTCTTACTTATCATCGCTCTACAGCAGGGCTGCCAAACTCACTGCCCACTAGCCAGATGCATCCCGTGCTGACCATGCCCACACCCAGTTTAGTGAAGGGGAAAAAATCCCAATTCACCATATGATGCTGCCATGACAATGCAAGTTTGACACCCCTGCTCTGCAGTACTGATCAATTGCAGACTGTCCTTGAAAAAACAATTTGAATCTTTTTGCTTGTACCTTATTCCAGTCCTAATATCTCTGGAGGATACTATGGTTTGATAAATCTGTCTCTATTAAACCTTTATTTTTTACAGTGCTATTAGGAAAGTCTACAGAGACCACATGACACACATCTTTAATTATCCAAAAATGCATATTTTTGAGTAATTACCAATCAAGAGAACATTTTGAGATGTTTCAAGATATAGCTACAGAGATTCATCAGGGCAAATGAGTGATTCCAATCAGTTTCTTCTTTAATCCTATCTTAAATCAAGTAGAATAAAATATACTTCTTTTATAATATTTAGCAAAAAGCAAGGCTAGTTCTTAAATACAGACTGCAAAACTCCAAGTATCACTAGCTGACAGCATAGAAAAATTCTTCTGTAGTTGTCTTGTGTTTGCAGCCTAAATACAAAGATGTCAAGTCATGTAGCCGTTTACAACTGCTTGCTGGTATGAAACAACAGTTTTGAATTTTTTATTAATAAGCCACAGTTGTTATTTCCTTAAGAATTTCTTACATATAAACATTTGATCAGATCACATACAAATCATGCATAACCCTACAAATAGTTTTATTTTGTGGAGGAGTTAATCTGGACATCAGACTTACTGAAAATTCTAGGAATTCTTTCTCCAAGCAGAAATTATTGTTGGCAATATCATTTTTAATAGAAGGAATTTTATTTGTCCAAGAAGTGGAAACTATGCTGCATATTTTTTCTAGGTTAAAGTATATTTAATATCTTTTCCTTCATGTTTAGCATTGATTAAAGACAAGAGTTGGTATTATTTTAAATACATAGATTTGTTTCTAGCATCATTTATTTTGTGGGATAACAATGTGTTGATGGCTCTAAATCAGTGTTTTTCAACCTTGGCAATTTTAAGATATGTGAACTTCAGCTCTTCCAGAATTCCCCAAACAGCAAGCTGGACTTCATGCTGGCTAGGGAATTCTGGGAGCTAAAGTTCATACATCTTAAAGTTGCCGTGGTTAAAAAAAGATCTGGATTATACTCAATATTCATATTTGCTTGGCCTTCCAGCACCATTGGTTAATATTTGTTAACCATGAATCCATTAATCATAGAACCTTTAACTTCTGCACCTTGACAGGCAATCTCACTAGGGAGTGTTCCCAGGTGGTAATTGGACCTTTGATTGTTTATCTCAGATCTTTTCAGTGGAATAGTACAGAGGGATAGTTTGCATTATGGAGCCACTACCATCCATCCTTTTAATAATTTAAAAAACCCTAACAACTTATAATAAAACAAATTCACCCTCTTTAGGCAGATATCTGGGGTTTTTTTTTTTAAAGCTATCTGTACATATGAATTGCCATAGGCTGATAATGTATCTATCATTTCAACATAGGATTTCATTTTAAACAAAGACATAAAAAAGCCTAGATCCAAAGTCTGTGCACACTTCAAAACTAATTCAGAAGATATGCTTTGAACATTATATTAGTGTAGCAGTTTCCTTGCTAACTTCCATGCTATTCATTTAAATACCTGCAGTTTTGTCAAAGCTTTCTTGCGAGCCTGGAAAAAAAACTGTAGCTGCTTTAAAGAGTCAACTTGTTAAAGCAGTTTTTCAGGTTCATGTGGGAGATTGAAATAAATTGGGCTGCTTTAAGGAATATCACTAATCTGCTGTGATTCTGTTCACATAATTTCTCAAGCTATTTTTAAAATCATAAGTATCACAGTCCTAATGCAGTTAGGTTGGCAGGAAGATTCATCTTTTTCATCAGCATGGGTAGAACAAATCAATATCTAGAGAATGCATTTAAAAAAAACCCAAAATAATCACAGCATCATGGTTAAAGTCCCACAACTTTGTATCTTCATCAATGTCACATACATATAAAAGTGGTGTGGCTTTGACACGTTATTTTGACTAGCATTTTACCTTTTTTGCCCCTTTCCTTACAATGGTAATAAAACACTATTTAAAGGTAATAAAATACTATTCAAATTGCGTGGCAGCATTTATAAATCATGACAAGAAGCTATTGCCTGAGGGCCTCTTTTAGTTCTTGAAAAGTAGAAGATTCAAAGACAGTCAAGTCTAAAGATGTGTGAAGTGCAGTTGAGGACAGATCTTGAGGGCCAAGTGTTTCCCACATCCTTCAAAAACTGAGGACAAAATGCTCTCTGCAAATTCTTCCAAAAATATGTAACATTTCTAATTTTGACATACAAAAGGTGATACTCACTAATAAAAGGTGTTACTAGCAAGTCAAATGTCTGCATTATTTATGACTAATGATAAAACATTAGAGGTAGTCTTCAACTTATGACCACATAACAATTAAACCCCAAATTTCTGTTCCTAAGCAAGGCAGTTTTTAAGTGCGTTTTGCCCCTTTTATGACCTTTTTGGTCATAGTTGTCAAGTGAATCACTTCAGTTGTGAAGTGAATCATGCATTGTTAAGGAGAGAAGCAGATTACTGGGGAAAAGAAGCAGATTTATTTATATTTATATTTAGCAGGCAGTGGCCTAGAGGTGGACACTCACTTCATACTCGGGAGGCTGAAAATTCAAACCTAGGCAGCAACAGAAGTTTATCAGAGCATGAAGAGTATCTGCTGCAAACCCTGCATAGGCATCAGGAAGGGCATCTGGCCAGTAAGCACACAGATCCATTCAGTCGTTCTGACTCTCCCCAATAAGAGGGATTAAAGGGTCATAAAAGGGGGGGATTATTTATTTCATATCCCAAGATTAATAATAATAATACCTTTATTATTTTTATAAATAACTACCCAGAAAAAATATATATCAAATTGATGAAAAGGTAACTATATTTCAATGAATGGAGCATTTATTTAAATGTAGTAAAACTGAAAACAATATTTAAATGTAGATTTGTTTCAAATTAAATATTTAATTATTTAAAAATAATTTAAGTATTTAAATCATAACTATATCCAACTGAATATAAAAACAGATAACATCATAGATAACCACACCACCTCATCTAAGGGGGATGAGCAGTCACAAATAAATAAATAAATGACTTCCGGTTTGGTAACGCTGGGTTGAAGGCGGGTCCTTTGGGATCCGTCTGCCCCAAGACGCCGTAAAGCCGAAAAAAACAGCGACTATCGGCTGTTTTTTCGGCTTTTAATTCCACCCCTCGGGAATAGAGGG
>JANHFL010004291.1:42953-67953 GCA_032468155.1 Oxyrhabdium leporinum
CCGCCCGCCCTTATAGACACACATTTAACATCTGCATATATTTTTTTGGTTAATAACTAAAGGTTCTCAACAGAACCAAGAGAAGAAAATAGGAAAATTTTACAGAATTATAGTGATATATTATTATTTTTTAAAAAAATCCAAATCTCTACAGTGATCCAGAATTAAAAGCTTCAATGAAATGCAGGTTTGCCATTGATTTTGTGTTTTTTTTCATTCATTATGGTGTCAAACATTACAATTTTTTTTATATCATATAAAAACCATCTAAATTAAATAATACCATATAATGCCAAGGCCAAGTATTATTAAACTTGTGAAGACTTGCAGTGCAACAGTCTGATCTTCAAGTAGTCTACAGTTTTTATGTGGATAGAAAATCATTCTACACTGGAAAAATAAATATTGTCATAATCACACATTATAAGCATATTAAACAGTGTCCTGAACGGCACATTTGTTCTTATGTGCCACAGTGACGCAGCATGTGGTGACATGTCCTTCTATTTATGATATTCAGGAAGGTCACTTTATATTAGTAAGACATAGTATTAAGCAACATAGATTGTTTTTTCCAGGATAGATGTCTCAATGTGGAGGCGTATAGGCATAGCCTATTGCTCAGGACTGAAAGATATGATTACCGAGAATGATCAGGCACAAACAACTTATCAGCATATTTTTCTTCTTTCTTACTTTCCAGTAAAGTTAACTTGGCATATATAATGTGCAAAAATATAGCAGTACAGAAAAGAGTCTCAGAAAAGGTTTAATGAAACGAGTCTTCTTCCCAAGTAATACACACACACACACACACACACACACACACAGGGGTGGGCTGCTGGGGGATCACAGGGGTTCGGGCAGACCCTTAGTGAAGATTCTGCAAGGTTCGCCGAACCCCCAAATCCCACTCCTGGCTGGTCCCGCCCATCCCAGGAGTCTCCATGCAGCCCGTTTTGGAGGCACATAAGTGCAGGGTGCGTGGGAAGGCTCGGGGAGGGCAAAAAACAAGCCTCCCAGAATTTCAGGAAGGCTGGAAGTTGGCCCATTTCCAGCCTCTAGAGAGCCTCCGCAGTCCGGGGAGGTGTAGGCATAGTTTCAGGTATATGAAAATGAATATGCGTATGTAAGTTCAGTTCATAAATTCTGCTGACTTAAATCTGTACAGTCAGACCTAACTTTATATCAAAGAGGGAAAGCAGTCCAGCTGTTCCACTATTTAACAGCTTCTCCACTGTGGGGATAGATGCTTTTCAAAGTTTTACATAATGTGAATATTTGTGCATGACTATAAAAATACAACAGATATCTTGGCATCTTAGGTCTCAGCAGAGCAAACCATCGGTAAATTAATCACATATGCAAAATTGCCTCTATGCAACACTTCCACTGGTATTGCTAATGATTTGGCATCACCATGTATGTACGTACATATGTGCAAAACAGCTGGAGATGAAGCTGCTGCATCAGCCTTACAATGTATGTAGCTGTTCTGATACTTCAGAATGAGGTGGTTTCATTCATACCATTGCATTTTGTGAAAACACCTGTTTTGAATGCTTTGCACAGTCTAAAACATACCATTTCTCTTGGACAAAAGAAACATTTTATTGGAACAGCTGCAATGTTGCTTGGAACCACTAGACTTGGATGATTTTGGTTAAAAACAATCTCCATAACCTCTCTCATTTTTCCAGTTTCTCCAGCCATTTTCCATGTAACACTATTTATTTTCCAAACATTTAAATAGAAAGTTATAAATCTGAATTGAGAAACTTCAAAAAAATATTTTCCATCCATAACTGTATAGCTCTACACTATGCTCTGCAAACTTTAAATCAAAATAGTCACCAAATGTTTGCAGGATTTGGCTTTCACCAAACATCTAAAGTTCAAATTATTGTTGTTGCTTGTTTGTTTTTACCAAATTAAGGCTTGGCCAAATATGTGCTTCTTCACTTCATCTGCAAACCAGATGAATAAGCATCATATTTAATAAATTCTGAAATAATTACATCACTACTTTAAAGTGTTCAGAAATATTAAAAGAACAATTTGGAATAGAATTCACTGCAGGACAATTACTTCATCTCTATAATTAGTTTAATATATTAAAACTAAAGATTAACAGACCCTGAACACCCTCCAGAAGTTCTGCAAATTTTAAAAAACATGCTTTGCTCCCTGACTTAGGGTTAATTTGTTGGTTTTCTTGGAGTTTTCTTTTGTAATGTGTAATTTTATCTGGGCATTTCAGTATTTTTTTTCCCCATTGCCTTTTTCTCAATTCAGTTGTTAGCTGTTCAGAATCATCTGGGAGAAGGTGACCGTCCAAATCAAAAAAATAAATAAATAAAACATGTATCTAGAAGAAACACGTTAAATACAAAATCTAAATACTTTTTAATCTTATTCTTCTTAATTCTTAATAAACAGCCTCATACTTCTTCCTGGCACAGCCTCATACTTCCAAACCTAGCACAGAAAAAGAAACTGCTTTTGAAATGCCGTTTTCCTTACTTTCATATCTACACTTCTATAGCTGTTGTAGTAATTGTCTCTATTTCAACAGATATAAAAAAAATAACAAAAGGTCTACTATGAGTCTTACTATGAAAGTCTACCTACTTCTAGAATGACATAAGCAGCATATAAGTTTAATAAATAAATAAAATAACTGGACAACCCAGGTCCCATTTGGTCATTGTTTAAAGGATATTCCTTTACCTAAACAGAGAAAACAAAATCAGCACAGGTGGGCAGAAAAAGCAGTGGGAGTGGGAATGACTTCCAACTTCTTCCTGCTTCCTCATTTACTTCTGGAAAACTTGAAGGGAAAAAAGTCAGTGGAGAAGCCTGCAGGAAGTTGTAGTCCAAGGCCAGCAGGGAGGTAAATGGGGGAAGGAGCAAGGGTATGGGGTGAGGTGGAGGTCAGGAATGATACATCGGAATACATGAAAGCTGCTGGGTAGGTAGGTGGGCAGTACAGGTCAGGAAGGATGCCTGGGGATGTGTGAAAGATGCAGAGCAGATTGGGGAGAGCACAGGGTACATTGCATGTCAAGAAATGTGTGAGAGCATCACAGTAGTGCACAAAGACAGTGCATTCTTGAGTATGGTGAATGGAAGTGTGATGCAGATCAATAAGAATACATGAGGTCACAGGGGTGTGTGAAAGATGCCCTGCTGGTCAGGGATGACATGTGCGGCAGATTGTGTGGGTTAGGAAGTATGCCTGAGGGAGCTTGGAAGTATGCAAGAGGTGCTGTGCAGGTGAGGGGCAGCATAAGGGGGTATACAAGATTTGCTACATGGTTAGGGAAGGCATGCAGGTTGGTGAGGGTGCGTGGGGATCAAGACAGGTACAGCAGGCCATGGGTTAGGAAGGGTGCATTGAGATCAGCAAGAGGTGCTGCATGGGTCAGGACAGGTATGCTGGGGGTAACATGAGTTAGGGGTTTAGCATGTGCTGGGAAGTGTATGCAGGGATTCTTTCCTTCCAGCTTCTCCCTTTCTTCTTGCCTTTTTTCCTCCCCCCTTCCTTTCTCTTTCTAGCAGCCAGATAAATGGCTCCTATGGGATTGTGAGGCAGCAAGAGATTATGAGACTGGCTGGGAAACTGTCACAGAATGTTAAAAATGAAGCTCATATGATTACAATAGCAGCCAGTAGTACTGAAGCAGCCACAATTTCCCCAAATTTTATTTTCTCAGGAAAAATTTTTCCCAGATTTTGCATACATTCAAGTTAGACCACTTATGGTACCTTGGTTCAAAAAATGTTGCCCTATGGTCATTTCACCCAGATAAAGGTATGACAATGAGAGTTTTAGTAGCGTATAGATAGATATCAAGCTGTCCATATGAATTTCCTGATTTTTTGCCACTTTGGAGACTCTCCTAACTAAGGCTTTAAAATCTGAAAAATACCCTCCTCAAAATATTATATGAACTCTTCTAATAATTTCTATATGTGTCAGAAGAAAAATCACAATATAAAACAGTGAGTAGATTGAAAGTGTCAGGTATATTTGTTCTTCTTTCTTCCTGAAAGATGTTTGAATGTCAGGTTACTTATAATTCTCCGTCACTAAGACCAGTCTATGGAGTAAAATGTTTAACATATTTAGAGAGAGTTAGTGCTGTCTCAGTCTGGATCTCTTTAGTTCACTGGAATGTAAACAACTCAGCATTCCTACACCTTGATCCCATTTCTGTACAGGTCAGAGACAAGGGACAATGTCACCAGTTGGAAAGTAAAGCTGGATCATCTCCAGAGTTCATGCATTCATTAAAAAATAAAGACCTCTAATCTTGTTTAGCATTATGTTCTCTCACAGTTGAAATCCTATTTATTATGCCTTCACCTTTGTATGAAAGGGCTGAAAGAGATTTTTTTCAAGCTATAATATTAAATGCTAGAAATAGTTAACTGTGGTGAACGTTTAGAGTAGTGCTGTAAATGGCTCCTATTATGATGGAACTTTTTTTTTTTACCCTTAACTAGGCTGGTGATTTAGAAATGTGACTTAATTTAGCTCTCCTATTCATTTATTTAGAAAGCTCCCAAACCATGCCTTCTTGGAAAGGTTCATGGAAACAGAAGCAACAGCAGAGTTATAAAGCTGCTGTACCATGTTGCCTGTGCCTCAGTCTTTGAGCTCAGATTTACTGTGTAAGATATGGAGCCGACTTCAATGTTGAAATAAGATTTGGTCACTCATTTTTCTAATTTTCTTTCCCGATCTCTCCTGTTTCAAAAAGACAGAGTATCTCACTGCAAAAAAAAAAGAGAGTATTAATATAGAAGACCCTTTCCTTAACGAACTAGCTTTTTAAACAGTCAAGCATGTCATTTCCTTTCTAGTGTTCAACCAGAGTCAAAATCCAGGAAAAAAAAAACATCTTGTTTATCTTAGTCTCTTATAACATTGGCAAGCATATTAGTCAAAATCTTTTTAAATTGCATTTCTTTTAATGTCCAAAATCCTATGGAACTTACAGTTTTAACATATGGATATAAATAGAAATGCAAGCTGGGATCATGGAGCCATGAGCTTCAGTCAAATATTCACATTAGTTATTAAATAACTGCTTTAAAAACAACTTAAAAGTAATATTAAAATTTATAGCAATTGAAATATAGTAAAAGAATTATACCTTAGTTTTTCTCAAAAGGCAAAGAGAGTAAAGGATAAATAAGCATTTCAAAAGAGTGTTCCATAGG
This sequence comes from Oxyrhabdium leporinum, assembly GCA_032468155.1. NCBI lineage: Eukaryota > Metazoa > Chordata > Lepidosauria > Squamata > Cyclocoridae > Oxyrhabdium > Oxyrhabdium leporinum. Next base: position 48,183 of record JANHFL010004291.1, read on the forward strand.
TTAGGAATAAGGCAAAATTCATCAGCTTCTTAATGATAACTGTGATGGGAATATGGCAGCTATTTTCCTTTCCCTGTGTTGCTGGAGAGGAATAATCTCTCCAGAATAAAGCTGACACACAGTTTACAGTTGTGTAAAAAATTTGAAGTTAATTTGGAAAAATTGCCTTTTATCTTGGGGGAAGGGAATAGTTAGAAAATATCAAGAAAATTCAGGTCAGTTCTGATTAAAAATTTCATTCCCGCTCCATTGCTATTTATTAGAAAGAAAATTAACTAGAATTTCTCCAGACTTGAAAGTGAAATGATAACTAATTTATATAAACTATGGCTAGGTCAAAGTTCTGACTGAGCCCAAGCAAATGAGAACTCTGAGACTAGAATCCTCCTCAAAAGTCTTCTTTATTGAGTACATCATATCAGCACTGCTTCAAAGGAATACCAACTCTAAATCTTTCCCACGGTTTCAGTATAATTAAAAAAAGGAAATAACCCAATCCTCAAGTGTCACATGTCACGTTGGCCAAGTGGATTAATTGGTGGGCTCTCCAGGCACTCCTTCCCTGACTTTATCCATTGCCAGTAGAAATGACCTTAGGTCTCACGAGAAAACACTCTGTTGTGTCTAGTAAGGCATTCCAACCTCCTTCCCGCCTTCCCCCTCTGTGTGGCAACTGAGGAACATAAAAATGGCTGCTGCCAGGTTCAGTTCAAAAGTTGACATACTGCTTGTTATACTGCTTGTTGATCAAAAAAAGCTGTAAGAGATCCTGAAATGAGCACATGTGAAACAATGCAGATCATTGGGGTGTCAAAGGAATTTTTCCGGAAAGATTCAATGCACTGAATCTTTTCTGCAACATTCAGTACAAATAGTCCTTGACTTATGACCGCAATTGGGACCAGAACTTCTATTGCTAAGCAAGGCAGCTCTTGAGTAGTCATGTACGATTTTATGATCTTTTGGGCCATGTTTGTTAAGCAAATCGCTACAATTGTTAAGTGAACCTTGCAGTCAATATGCAGCAAATCCAGTTTCTGCCATTAACTTTGCTCATCGGAAACCATATAAGAAGGTTGTTAAGTAAATGGTTGGAAATAGAGGATTACCTGTAATGTATGATTAGATTTTCTTCTTTTTCTTTAAAACAGACTGAAAGGGATTGAAATCCATTCATTAGCCATAAGTTATGCAGGAACAACTTTGTTTGAACATAACCATGTGAGAGAAAACAAACAGCAATCTGAAGTAATGTTGCAAATCGGGACATCCATTTTCAAAAGTTATACATTTTTTAACTTTAAGGGTGAACATAGATTGTAACAGCGTAAGAATATAAATGACCCGGGTCTTATGAAATCCTTCATGTTATTTCTTAGGCGCCATTTTTATTTTCTAAGATCAGGAACAGTATATTTTTGCAACAGACTCTTTGAGCAGTTGATTTATAACAAGACAATGTAATATGGTTTTATGAAACTACTTCTCATGAATGTGCTAATATTTTATACTTTAATAAGAAAATCAGGACACTTATGGTAGAGTTATTTTTTTATTTTTTTGCTTACCCAAGACATTTTAACTCTAACAACAAACTAAACTGTTTTTATTATAACATCAGATTTATTTTTAAATTCTGCAAAAGAATTCAGTTTTTATACCATTTATTATAAAGAAAATCTTTTCCCTCCTTTTCCCTCAAGAAACCTTATTAGGAACTATCTGGCTGGCTGGCAAACTGGTTTGCTTATATTGGACGAGAGTTATTTACTTTTGCTACACACATTAAGAAGGTTATTTTTGCTGTTTATATAAAGTGTGTAGTTAGGCAATTTTTTTTCTTCAGATTGCCAGAAGACTAATATTGAGGATAAATGAAATTGCTTAAAACATCTTCACTGAATACTCCTCTCAAAAAGAAGGTAAAGCTTTCAGGGATTAATTTATTTTAAGAGAATTATTAGGCTTAAATCCAGTGTTTCTCAACCTCGGAAACTTGAAGATGTGTAGACTTCAATTCCCAGAATTCACTAACCAGCATGCTCAAAGCATTTAGGATGTCAGTGCTCAAAAATTAAGTAATTATTCCTAAGAATGAAATCAATTGTCTGTCTGTCTGTCTATCATCTATTGTTTTATTTATATCACACGTTCAAAGTGTCCATATGTAATGCTCTCTGCTCCTATTTTCCCCACAACAACTATATGAGGTGGGTTGGGCATGGACCGTGGGTTCAAGAGCATTGCAAGTTCATAGCAAAAAAAAAGCCACTTGTTCCTTCCTGAAAAAAATGTATTCTTTCTTTACTGCTCTTTTTTTGCTTTTTGAAGAAAAGAAACATTTTCTTTATAAATATTTGTTCAAATATTCTTTGCGTCCTGATGAATTTATTTATTTGTACAATTTAGGCCACTGATGCTTTTTCTGAGGATAGTTGAGCTTTGACAGACAACATTTAGGATATAGAAATTACACTGATAAAAGCTAATAATAATTAGTAGAATATTTTCTAGGTAAGGTGAAATAGTCTACCTCTTGATCCTTTGACATTGCTAAAATTGTTTCACATTTGTTTATATCTCATTTGGATTTGCATAGCTATATAATATCCACTGCTGGCTTGCTGTTGCCACTTCACCAGAATCCTTTTAGTCAGGCTTTTTCAGGATGACCCAACAATCCCTTACCATCTCTCATGGCATGGAGATGCAGTTGGACTTTGAGAGGCTGAGAGATGCTTAAGGAAAGCTACTGGAATGACTAGAAGGGATAAAATCAGGAATGAGATTACAAGGGGAAGAATTGGAATAGAGCTAATATTAAACTACACATAAAGACAGCAAATAAACTGGTTTGCCTATCTGGAAAGAATGTGCCTGGGGATTCCATACCATATAAGACATACATAAAAAGAGAAGAAGGTCAAAGAGAACGAGACAGACCTAGAAGAAGATGGAGGACAACTTCAAAGACATACTATTGCAACATCAAATAACAATGGTTGAGACTGGAAGAAGTGCAAGAACCAAAACTTTGTATCTCCCTTGATATCTAAAGAGGAGGAGGAGGAGGAGGAGGAGGAGGAGGAGTGTTCCTCCATCTGTTAGGACTACCATCCCATTAAAATAAGTTTGCATGAGATCCATTTTCTTGTCAATAGTATGCTTGAATTAGTTTGTTATGTAAAATTATTACATAATAGCAAAAAGAAACAATTCACTTTCACCTATTGATAAGAGATCCACGTGCCAAGATTCACTTCTATAATAAAAGTATTATTTCAGGAACATTCTTTTCCTTATTCTTACCAATAATGAGTTAAAATCAGTTTAAAGAATCTTATTTCAAATCCAGAAAGCATATCAGTTTTTAGATGGAAGCAAGAAGGAGTTTATGAATGAAAACTAAAGAAATCTCAAAACTCTTTCAGAGGGAGCACAATGTTGTATCTTTGGTCATTATATATCTAACAACTCTAAAAAGACACTGAAGGTACAAAAAGACATAGATAAGAGAGATGGATAGAATACTGGGACTTAAGGTTGGTTATTGATTTGATAGCAGTTGTATGACATAATATTTTTATTAAAAATAATAGGCTTGGTAACTACACTGCAACTGTACTCTGTTTATAGACTGTAGCTTTTGGAGTTTGATGCTTATATCTTCTCGTGTTAATATTATTCAGAAATATTACAGCCTAGATTATCACAACTATTTTTATATATTTTCTATTGTATGCTGCTTATTGGCATTTTTATTTCACAATTATTATATACAGTGATTTACATTCCTAGTTTTATGAATCTACAGAGGGGCACATTGTTATTTATTTATAAGATGTATTATCTTCCCTAATCCCAAAGGACTCTAGCTTCTATAGTTTTAATTCATTTGTAGAATACACACATAACTCTTCTTGAAGTATAATCATCTGTTGGCTGGCATATTTATTTGTGAATTGTCCAGTTGTCTCTTTTTCCCAAGTTTAGAGTGATGTATGAGAAGCCTTATAGTAATGTTGGCTGAGTCTCAGTGAAATCTAAAAAGTTATGGGTGATTTAATATTTTGACTGCTTGACAATTCTGAAAAAGTTATATTATCTAACAGAAATTGGCCTTCTGCTGTAATGCAAATCATAACTAAGCTCCAAAAATGCTTCGATATTATTCCAACAACTTGGTAATGCAGATGCAGTTTATAATTTACAAATCAGATATTAGTTATGTCCTATCATTAAGCCTAGCTTCCATAGTCAATATATAATCATTAGCTACAGAATAACTGTAGTTCAGTGCATATTTTGCAAAATGTCCCAGGCCTGGTCCTGTATGACATTATTTAAACAAATCATGACCAAAGACTAGAATACATAACCCTGTAGAAAGACACAGCCAACAAATATAAAGAACAGGATTATCCAGTAGATATTAAAATGGCTTGGTTTATTCCTCACGCCAAACAAAAACGTTATTTTGGTTTTGATTTTCCATGTTTTCTGAACCTGGCCAATTACCCTTTATTCAATAAACCATAATTAAACTATCCATGATTTAGTGCAATGTGCAAATTATGTCTGATTTCATATAAAACACTTTCTGTGTTATGATATTTCAAATATGAAATACCCTGGAATACAGTAGTCTTGAAGTCAAAGACTTGTGATTAGTCATTTAGTTATTAAATCACATAAACATATGCACACAAAATATAGAGTCACAAGCATTTAATTAAATCCACAATTCATTCTAGATGAGTGAGAGAGGAGCAGAATATTTTAATATGGTATTTCTTTAGCTCCTAGATCAGATATAGTTATGTCAAGGTAGGTTTATCATCTCCAGTGCAAACATATTAAATCAATTTCTACAAAAAGTCTTTGTGTAGTCAGATAATTTTGGAACAGGAAACTAAGCTTTTTCGGTAAAAAAAGAAAGACAATAGTTTCTGTTTCTGCGTTTAATACTGCTTTCTAACCAAAAGGATTTGGATCTGCTATAGAACAGTAATAGAACCGCTTATTCAAAAGTATTCAAAAAAATACTTCCAAAATAAATGAAAATAAAACAAGAAACAGATGGCTTTTAACAAATAATGGACAAAGACTTTATAGTTTATAATGCAAGTTTTATTGAGCGAAACTGACCATTCTGTTTCTCAGGTTGCTTTATTTATTAGTTCCATTTGAAAATAGACTGATTCTTCCAAATAGTGTGTTGAAGTAGACTGTGTGAGCTACACCTGAAAGCACTTCTCACCTAAAAGAGGCTTGAATCACTTCAAGAAAGTTACTCTTCATATTTTTATATTTAAAAGCCACTTTCCAACTTTTAAACAATGTGTGGTCATGAACTTTGGGTTGAGATGTGTGGAGGTCCTTGTTGATGTGCTTTTGCTTATATTTTTGTATAGATCTATCTTGTTTTGTTTTTATGGTCTATTATATTGTAAGTCACACAGAGTTTAGAGTCAAATGGTACTTACAGTGAATTAATTTTGAGATTATTGAGCTGAGGCTAAGTCCTAAGAAAGTAGAATCACTATGAATAGGCAGCTACTTTATCCAGGAATTTGTAGGGTGTCCTATAATTGGATGGAATTGTTCTGCCACTGAAGAGAAACATTGAATTCATGTTAGTTCCTTTGAAGGCAAAACTGTTGTAGCACAAAGTGCCTCTGCCTAGTTCCAGCTGATTCAGCAACTATAAGTACACTTCCGTTATGGCCATTTCTGGATAAGGATAACCAAGTAAACTATGTACTGGCAAATCAAGATTGAGTTAACACACTATCTAGAGATTGCTCTGGAAATTGAAAGTGCAGTTGTGACAAAAGTGACAGAGGTACCTATCAGAAATATTTCACTATTGTTCTGAAGGGCCTGGAAATGGATTTGTTCTTCAGGTCTTTGGCTAATTAGTACTGTGGCATGTATTTGCAAGGTAATTGAGCCTTATACCTTTATTGGGATTTTGTGGTTTTAAGTGTGCAGATTGTATTGAATTATTCTTTTTCCTGGCAGTTTATGATGGCCTGCCTCAAAGATATAAAATTACTCAGCTGTTCATATAACTCAGGATTTGAAACATTATCTCATTCATGGAGCAGTATTAGGATATCATATCACTGCCTTGCCAGAATAGAATTACCTCACAAATCTGGTGATCAAGAGATGACCCTCAGAGTTCTTGCATTGGGTGTGAATAAAATGGCCGGCCTTCTTCTGTCCTACTTTACAAAAATCTTTCCTGCCCCAGAGGTATATATCTTCCAAACTCTGGGATGTCTACAAATTTTTTTGCAAATACTTGCCTAACTACATAACTAGTAGTATATGTAGTGAAACAAATGCTGCAATATCTGTAGGAAAAATTACCCCCAAAAAAGCTGTCTTAAGAAGCATGTATGAAGAACAGCAATTCTGAAAATAACTGGAAAAAACAATAACAAATTATAAAGTTACAAAAACAAAACATATAAAGTTTTTTATTAATTTTACAGTGTTTCACAATACAATTTTCTTAGAAAATTTGATATTGTCACGAGCTTTATTTATTTATAATTTAGATTTCTAAGACTGCTCAATTCAACAGTGATTCTGGGCAGTCTTAGAATATATTCTGAATATATCACAATACAATTTATTTAATGCACAGCGCTTGTTGCTAGAAAGAAATTAAATTCATTGATAGAAAAATATAATACTGGGATTATAATCCTTGGCATTATATCCTGCCCTGCAGGAATGTATGCCAGATGAAGAAAGAATACTTATGCACAATATCATACATTCTTACAATTAATCAATACTGTATGACCTAATTAATATCTACTCAATACTATTTGCAAGATTATGCAAGACATTTAAACAATAACCTAGGAGACCTAAAAGGAACTCTAATCAACTTTAACTCAGTTCTAAAGGTATGCAGGTATTTCTTGAATTACGATAGTTCACTTATCAACCATTCAAAATTACAATCCCCCTCCTAAAAAAAATACTTATGACCCAATCCCTAAGTTATGAAGTTACAACCGACTACAGAGACACTGCAACATGCCTCTTGCCTGTTCTCCCCCTCCAGCCAGACCTGTGGAGACCCAGTGGGGCAAGATAGTGGGGGGGGGGACGACAACTATGGGGACCTCAAGGGAGCATGAGATATCAGTGGGTTGGGAGAGGCCTTGGTGTTCAGAAGCAGATGGCATGTTCTAGCATTGGGCTCCCATGAGATAGCTCATGTGCACTTAACAACCTATGCACTTGATTAATAAATGCATTGGGGAAAGCAGGAGAGGATCACATTCATTTAACATGATCCAATCAATGAATCCTCAGGTTACGAATGTAAATGGCAGGATCTATTACATTTGTAACTCAAGGATTACCTGCATTCAAATGTCATTCCTTCTGATGCCTGTACATGGATCAAATTAAAATCAATTCATGAGTATGCTTGAACTTTATGATGTAATGACTGTTCAGTAAGACATTAGTGGGATCCAACCATGTTTTTCTATTTTAAAAAAGTTTATCTACCAAAATGCAATTTTAAAATTTGCTATAATTAACCTGCTAGTATGAGTGTTTGTATATTCAAAGATAATGAAATTCTTTTGTAAAAGGACTTACTTGTAAGGCAGTGAAAAAATTATGTAAAACTGGAAACATTTCCTAATCTTTTTATAAGTTCTTATACCTTGCTTCAGGGACTTTTTTTTAGTGTTAAACAATGGAACATTCTATATACACGAGTTATAGGTTTTATCATAAATATACTTTTCCAGTTAATATTAGTGGCATATATAAAACTTAACTGTACTAATAATGCAATCTGTTTTTTTTAACAAAATGTGGAACGTTTATGAGTTTTGAATGCACCTCATAGAAATAAGTGCTAAGAAAATATAGCAATATTTAACACAGGATTAATACACTTTTCCATTGTCATCACTTCTCAAATGCAATTTCCAATGTTTAACATTTTAAATTGTTCTTCATTAAGATTCTCATGTAGTTAAACACTCTTCTAATCACCAAATAGTATATATCTGTACAACCATATTACACTATTATACAAACTTGAAGCACATCAAAATGAATTTTGTTTCTTGTAAAAATTTGCATTTGATATTATAGAAGCCATTTTCTTGTCTTCAAACCACTGCAAATACTCTGAATGCTTTGCTTCCTGGAGGATTCTGTAAACTGTAAAAAAAAACAAAACTAATGGTTTGAAAAAAATCTTATCATGTACTCCCATTTTACATATCAACCTCTCTATTAAATTTATATATTTATTCTTAATGTCATTACCAGAAGGATGACCTATAAATATCTGGATCACATGGTCAAGTTAATTTACGGTATATCTAATGGCAAAAGCAATAGTTATTTCTTTCACTAACTAGAAATGGCCTTTCTAGAAATTTCATTGACTGATCTCACAAAAGCCTATCTATAATTGCTATTCTAAGAAGAAGTGCAGTGAGCTCAAGATCTAGGTTTGATATAAGTCACAAAGTCAGCTTCAGTTCTGAACATACTTGGAGACAGTCTTACCAAGAAATATTACAGTATCTTCACATCATTACCACTGAAAGCAAGGCATTGATTCATTCCTATTTAAATGTGCTTTTTGCATATGGACAATACCATAAAAATATGTAGGTGTGATGAAGAGACATTTACAAGGATTCCATAATGGAAGTATAAAGTTTGGAATCTATCTTTTGGGATGCCTAAATTTAGAATTTTTAATTTGATCTTTGTCATAGTTTGCAGTGAGAATATATATGAATGTGACAGCCCACAATAGGACATGTTAAGGTATATTTGTGTCTTTCTCTGAATGTAATTATCAAAAAAGTGAAGATTACCAAAGACTTGCTATCAAAAATTTGTTTTAGCTAGAATTTAAATCAGGAGGGTCTTAGCAGGAAGAAAACCACACTTCATCCAGAGAACTACATTCATTGTTGACTGAAACACACCGGATGGCTTTCAGAAATTTAGACTGAATGATTTCCAAGGTAGAATGATATGTTTGCAGATTTGGGAGCTGCACATTAGGAAATTTAAAATCTCGTTTAAATAGTCTGCTGCAGCAGACCTATTTTAGTTGCCTTTGTAGCTTACAAATATAATGACCATAAGGGAGGTTTTTTTTATGCTTGTATTGTGAATTTGGCAGTTTGTTGAATCTAGAGGTAGAAAACAGGATGTAAATAGCTATATTTGAAGTCCTTAACTAACTTGACGGACTATAATTAATTTTTCAGTTATGAGAAGAGTCAAAAAGCAGTTTTAAGTAAGTTAGCTAATTTTAAAAGAGTAATTTAGTAAATTAGCTAATTAAAACTTTGTACCTTTCTTTTATTGTAATTAATTTTTAATTTTCTTCTAAGGCAGAAATGCCCACATTTCTAGTGCCCACACAGACTGACTTGGTAAAGGTTAGCTACATTATCTGTATATAGAGATGTGTGAAAACTAGAGAATGAAATATGATTTTTGCAAGGGCCAGTATTATGTCATTATTGTAAATACTGTATTAAACAATAGAAGGAAAAGAATACAGCTGCTTTACTTCTTTTAGGATTCCGCATAAAAATATTTTTGTGTAACATTATCAGCTGAAAGAGGCACTGTTTAGTGAATGAAGCAGGTGGCATCTGCCACAATCTTTGTCAGGGGAAGAGTCAAAAAGCACCTTCAAATAAAGAAAGGGTTCTTTAGGAAACTGAACAATTTCTCAACTGGGTGAACTAGGATTGCACACTGATAAACATTTGAATAACCTGGAAGAAAGCCTACTTGTTCTGCAGTTTAGCCATTCTTCTGGATCATCCAACTGGAAAATTTATGATAGAAGGTTTCATGTAGAAACTGCTAATTTGGCAACATAGGCTTATGGAATGATAATTAAATAATAATTAAATAATTATTCTTAATTGTAGATTGGTAAATTAATGGACTGAGAGCCAGTTTGATGTAGTTAAGGCATCAGGCTAGAAACTGTGAGACTATGAGTTCTAGTCCTATCTTGGGCACAAAGCTAACTGGGTGAATTTCAGCCAGTCACCTAGAAAGAAGGCAATGAAAAGCGCTTCTAAAAAAACCTTATCAAGAAAACTGCAGGGTTGGTCCAGGCAGTCTCCCAGAATCAGACACAATTGAATCAAATTTAAAAAGGTATAATAAGGTAATGCCGTCTCCAGTAATGCAATAGAATTACCAGGTGCACTATAAAAGCATACTTTGTACCTTTCTGAAAAAATGCCATTTTGAAATGAAGCAGTGTACATTCTTCTCTTATCCACTGGCATGACATCAACAAAGCCTCCTTCATTGCGAATTACTCCAGCATGTACTGCTGTTCGGCATATACTAGACATCTGAGGGAAATACAGAATAGAAGAATTCCCATGTTAGAAAGTAGCACTGACTTACAAATTATTAACTGAATTTATAAGGGAATTTTGTTTTTCCTAATTTCCACTCCTAAGCAATAGGACAGGGGTGTCAAATTCGATTTCATTAAGGGCCGCATCAGGGTTGTGTTTGACCTTGGGGGGCCAGGATGGGCTTGGCCAGCTTGACATCACTCATGCTGGGGACACCTGTGGTGGCCCAAGTGCTCTGCCAGCAAAAATGGGCTCCCAAGCTCTGTTTTTGTCTGCGACAGCTTCCTGCAACCCTTTGCCAGTGAAAACGGAGCTCAGGTGGGCTGTGGGCAGTCCTCTTGAGCTCCATTTTGACTGGAAAAGGCACTTTGGGCCAATCCTTTGCTGTTTCCAGGGTGGCCCCGCGGGCCAGATCTAAGCACCCCACGGGTGGGCCCCTGGGCCTTGAGTTTGAAACTCCTGCAATAGGAGGAGAGTTTGGCTGGGAAGGTTGTGAATGGCATTCATGGGACCCCAAAATGCTGCAACCATCACAAATACATGCCAATGGCCAAACACCTGAATTTTGATCATGTGACCATGAGGATACTGTGATAGTTGTAAGTGGGAGTACCAGTTGTAAGTAACTTTTTTTCAGTGCTGTTATAACTCTAAACAGTCACTAAATGAATGGTTGTAAGTTGAAGACTACCTATATATGGATTCCACTAGTATAAAATGATGCTGGAAAGGAAAAGAATCTTCCCCAAGTTCCCCAATTTTAGCTAGTCAAAGGTTTGAGTACTATCAGCATTTTGAATACAAATGTTCTCATCAGTGACAAGATGGCTTATTCACTGTGGTTGAAAGATTTTGAGGAAACTGAAAAATTATACAACATTCTTTAACATTTCATGTAATACCTTCAGTATTTGTGCATCTCCCCAAAATATATAAATACCTATGTCTCTGGATATAAATATTGATGTTGAAAATGGTGTATCTTTCCTTAAATTACAAAAAGATTTATATATGTGCCATACTGTTTCTTTCACATTAATGTGGTTTCTGTTTTCTGGGAAGAGTGGGAATTGCTGTTTTTTATATTATTATTTTTATTGATGACCATATATTTTAAGTTTTTAAAATCATATTCAGAGGAAAACATGTTATCATACTTACATCAGAATAAATTACAGTTCCAATCACTCGGGCATAATGTGGATTTGCCTGCATACAGTTGTGAGGACAGTGAACCCTTTAAGAATTGAGAGGAAAGACAAAGATTAAGGATTCTATATGTATACTATAATAACATAAAAACAAATGTTACCATTGTATTGAATGTAAAGAATGAAATATTACAGAAAAACAGAACCACAGAAGCCAGTTTTACTATCAAGTCCAATACTCTACTAAGAACAGGAATTCATATTAAAATATCCGTGACAGAAAGTTGTCTAGTTTTTATGTGATCCTTTTACGTAAAAAGGATCCTATCCCGTCTTGGGGTAATTAATTATATTGACGAATGTATAAACATTTAAAGCAGAATGCATTGTCTGTCATATCAATTCAGTAGAGCACACCATGGGATGCTTGAAGATTTTCCAACAAATCTTGCATTGCTACTAGCTTATATGCACTGATGCACATAAGTACAGTAGATCTTTGCAATTAATGGGAAAATCCTATTGTAGAATAGAGATGGAGCAGTTTAATGTCTTGTATTATACTCATAAAGTGTAGCAGTCTTTACATCTTAGCCGTTTGACATTCAAAATATGACAAAAGTTTACTGCTTCTGAAAAAAAACCCCAATAATAGCATTGAATGCTTAGTATTATTGTGTGATTAGTTACAAACACTTTTCACAGGAGGGAACAATAATGAAAAGGTTTACCTTGGGCAATGTGTTGCTGGCCTATAAAATGGACATAACTGTTCTACCGTAGTTTCACAAGTGATAGCTTGTACTGAAATTAAACAAGAAAAAATTCACACAGATATTTGCTATAAAGAAATTCATCAATATTAATGTTATATCATAAAAATAAATCTGTACCTGTTACTTTAGAGACAGTGAATGAATTAGCTGATTGATATTTCCTAGAGCAAAAACAGAATCTATTGTTATTAACAGTAATACCATTATCTTACAATCCTCTACAATATTTTAGACAAGGAAATTAGAGAAACAAAAAGTACAAAAGTGAGAAGAATTATTTAATAGGGCATACAAATTCAATAAAAGTTCATAACACAATTTGAACAGAAAACTGAGAGAACTGAATTATGATATAAGAATATGTATGTATCTATGTATCTATGTATCTATGTATGTATTGCCCATCGCTTATAGTGTATTTTTTTTCAGCATAAAGTTTTGTATTTATACAAATTACTATTACACGATAGCTATCATAATAATCTACAATCAACTGCATTTATGGGTACACAGCCTAAAACATGAATAGGCAATGTTTTCAGCCCCAAGGTCTACATAGATTGCTGTAGTGTGCAATCAACATGCATTTGTGCCACAAACATGCATTCTTTCCTATACACATAATTTTGAATATTCAAACTTCATCGCTCTCCATCACTTAATCTGCTACTTCGATTGATTTACTGTTGATTGTTGGTTTCCTACAACTAATTGGAGTTATCAAAGCGTGACTTGGTCCTTTCAAGTCATCTCATCAGTTAATCAGCTGGATGACAGACACCACACTGCTTGGTTTAATTGAGAAAGAAAGCCAGTGATCCATATTGCACTGGCCAGATCACCATGTTATTTGGGTAAGAAATGATGAAATCCATTGGAGAGGCTCTTCGGTCCATGTATCTGAGAATTATATTGTAGTCTACATCAGGAAAATGTAACTTCTGTTGGCTTAGGATAACAGAAATGTTTGCTTCTTTGGGGGGGGGGGTGTAAATTTGGAAGCATGCATAAAGATTTAGCTCCGTTAATTTCCAGAGGTAGGGGAACAAAAATTATATTGCTGAGAACATGATCTTAGTGTGCTGTCAGGGTTTCAAAAGTGGATCTTGGGGAGCTGCATTTATTTAGTATGAATTAAATTTGTCTTTCTTATATTATTAAATGGACTCAAAACATTCTGCATAATTGAGTAACAATACCTAACACAGTCAACTAACTCAAATATATAATTAAAATACCTTAATCAAACAAGTCACAAACAGATTATAAAGACTAGTAGAAATAATGCAGATAATAGAAAGACCGTAGAGAATCAATGGAGATGACTTCAGACAAGCTTTCATAGTTCTGAAATCATCATGCAACACAGCATTCATTAATGATCACTTCTGAAGATATATAATATTAAATGTTTTATAATTATTTATAAATAATTTCCTAGATTTCTTTATATTATATTGAAAACTTGAGAACCAATTTGTGAGGGAATATTTCATTTTTATTTACCCAACTGACTGGACTCCATTTCTTTGGGACTTTATGAAGTAATTTCTTCTTCCTAGTCTGGTAACATCAACCCAGCCACCATCATTGTCTAGGATACCATAATGTATTGCAGCTCTACAGATGCTTGATTGCTAGGAAGAAAAGAAAAAGAAAAACAGAAACAGAAACAGAAATTAAGTTCAATCAAACCATTATTTTTATACATTCTTCTATTACTGTATAAATAATATTTTGTGTTTTATTAAATTTGGAAGTATGAAAAGTTCACCATTACTTCCATATTGAGAGAGGTGAGTTAACAAATTATGTAAAAATCAGTATACCAGTATGATTCTTTGCATGGTTTATTTTAGACATTTGGTGTCTAGGTTTCCAATATATTGAATAAAAACTAATAAAGATAAGAAAACCACAAATTCCTGCCAAAATTAAGAACTTGATGCTATTTTACTGAGTAAACACTTTTTCAAGGGTAACACATTAGTGAAATTTCCTAGTAAATTACAAAGCAAATGCTATGAATTACAATATATGTACCATGTCATAATAGACACTTCCCACAACTTTGGAGCTACTGTCCAAACATCCAGAAGGACATTCATACCTAAAGAATTAAAAAAAATAATTTGAGAACAGTAGAAAATAAATTTGATTTTTAGATAAAATACACACAATATCAGAATTGATGGGATAACCATGAAAAGATTCCTTACCTATTACATGTTGTTCCTTTACACTGGTCCCTTAACCGTAGTTCACAGGAAACAATTTGAGCTGAAGGGAAAAGCAGGTGATGTTACTACAGTGTTTTGTGAATCAGTTAACAACAGCAAAAAATAATGCTATGAATGAAATTTCCTTACACATCTGTTGTTTGCTTATGACTTCATTTCTTTCACTATCATCACGGGGAGGTGCTTGATTTTGTAATGTATTCTGAACATGTAACTGATGTTGTTCAACTTCATTGGTTTCTATCTCTGGAAAGTAATGCCTTTCTGAGCCTTCTGGTAAAGCAATTGAAAGGAATAAGTGCTATTTTTTTTTACAATGACTTAATTCAATAGTTATAATTAGAAATGGCATAAATATGACATGTTTAATCTTTGCTAGACATGATAAGGCCAGGAAATAATCCTGTGCATATTTCCTTGGAAATAAACTCTACTGTATTCAGTGGAATTTACTCCTAGGAACTTACTTAAAGGATTACAGACTTAAGTGCTTCTTGATCCCACCATGCCTAAACCCACTGAAATCAATGGTCTTTAATATTGGTTGGCTTGTGATTGTTTTATTACCAGCCATCATTAATCAGCTAAGATTATCTAGTCATGGCACTAAGTGAATGATATACACAAAAAACAATATACAGAATTTGAAGTACAGTACTAGAAAAGCAACCAAAATTATTAGTTCTTTTCTTAGTATTCCATATAAAAACACTATACAAGCTGCATCATAATGACATATGAGGTGGTTTGAGTGGTTAAGAAGGGGGTTTCCTACCAAAGTTCCAATGAACATATATAGGTCAAATTTCATATATCAAATGTATTATTCTTAATTTGTGAAATGGACCTTGGTTGCATTCAGAAAGAAAAACCTAAGAGTTTTCTTAATGAATTTATATGAATCATAGAGGTTCTGACAAGATGGAATTATAGAGATATTTTGCAAAATTGTTTACAAAAGCATTTATGCTTAAATTACTAAATCCATGCCACATTAACAAAACAGGAATCTGTTTAATTGGATGAAATATTTGCAGTTTGATTAACAGATACTGTAATTTTTACTATTAGAAGAATTCATATGCTGATTACTTAACTCATCTGAGTTGGTGATTCAGGATCTTATAAATGCTTACAAAAACATATTTAATTGTATTTTTATCCCCAAAGCTCTTCATAGGAAAAAAAGAACCATTATAGAACCCTTACATAAAACATAAGTTTCATTATGAAATCAGAAAACAACTGCTTGCCTCCTAAAACATCAGCAGAACTACATACCTGACAGAATGCACATTCTTTTTCTGATTGCATACCTTTATAACAAAGATTTTCTCTGCAGCCTCCCCCAAAACTTGGGGGACATTCAGAACATGGACGGCCGTGTTTATATGGGGCATGTCCCCACCAATTGCCCCTAAGAATAAAAAACAAAGTGATATAGTGAACTAAATGGAGTGCCTGATCCCCATGAGAAACACTAGTACTGCTGATTTGTCACACCGCTGCTTTTGAGGCATAGAAGGACAGCCTAAATGAATGATATAAACAATATCATCTCAGACTGCATCCCATTTATCTTTTCTATATTCTTCAGAGTTGGATTTTCTTCCTGTGACCTAGTATGAATTGGTATCAGTTGTTTTCAAGACAGAGCCTTGAGGAAGGCAAGCTAGTGGTTCACTCATTCACTTATCCTTATTCTTTCTCGGCAAGAGACTTCTGCCAGGGTTTATTCAGCAATTGGCTTACAAGGGAAGAAAAAGTGGAATGATGAAAGAAAATTTGCTGAGATGCAATTTGGAAAGACTTGTCCATCAAGCTAAAAGCAGCATGCAACAGGACACAAGGGAAGCATATGACTGAAATATGGGTATAAACTGCTACCCATCATTTTTAGTTTTGACTTTCATTCTGGCGTCCCTTGAATGTGAATGCAAGCTGTTTCTGCAACTTAGTACTTCCTCTGCTTTTCCTGTAGACTGCAATATCTGTAAGTTTGAGGACTGAGGTCGTAAATCTACTTGTCACCACCATTGTCAGTCTGAATAGTCACTGAATGAGGCAGTTGTTAACTGAGCACAACATATAATTCCATTGATACAATGCAGGCTTATGTGTGTTCATTCTAGTATAAAAAGAATATTGGATTGTTTTGACTACACTATTTGAAGACTAGCAGCATGTCACTGAATGTAAGGACTGAATTTATATGAACTGTAGCCAGTCAATTCTCTTCTGTTATTATCTGCTAGCTTTACAGATTACAATGAATACTCTGAATATTGTGCTTTGGTTTATACTGGTTTATATTGGCTAGCATTATGAAAATTCAAAATATCTAGCATTATTCTGTGTTAAGAGGTCCTGTACCAGGCTTTAGAAGATACTGTGCAGAAAGCAGAAACCAGTGCAGAAACCTATCAACAATATTATTTCATATTTTTACAGTTTATATTTCAATATAATTACATATTCTATGACCAATTCTGATGCGGTTCCAAGGAAAAGGTTTAAACATCTATTTCCTATCATGATTCCAATCTAAAGCAAAACACAATCCTAAATAATTTTATTAAATAGTGGCAGCGGACAGTTAGATATGCCTTTTATGTTAACATCTTTATTGTCATACTTACTTGGGTGAATAATTGCACACTAAGTAAATTGCTTTTGGCCATATCTGCCCCCATACATTCATATTATGACACAGGTTGACTGCACAGCCTATTCGGTTACTTGTTGCCCATACCACCTGGAGGGAAAAAGGAAAAGTTTTAAAACTTTATCCAAATTTGAATTCTGATGAGCTGTTATAGTGAACTGATATCCCGTTGGGAAAAAGGAACACATTGTACCTGAAAATTGCACCCAAAATTGGACTACTAAATCTGTCCAGAGTAACAAGATTACCCACATGAACTCTGCACAACTGTATTTTAACAGCCAAGGGCAGAAATTGCATTTTTGTGGTGAGCTGAGCTGGTAATTGGCTGGAGTCATGGATTTCATTGTGCTTATAGCCACTAATGTCACCTACATGGGCTTCAACCAAGGATCATCTCTTAATCACTTTGAATTTTTTTTTCCTTTTACTGTTTGGTTTTTAAAGATTGAGAACCTTATGTTGACCTTCCTAAATAAACCAGACAGGAAATACAACTAGATGAGCTAAGTCTTCTTTACAGTAAGGCTACATTTTCAGAATCCTACAACTCTGAAAGTACAAAGTTTCCACCCATTACTTTTAACTGTTAAATCTATTAGGGAAGTTCCTTCTTAAGTTTCTTTCTTTGACTATTAAATTATTGCAGCCTTCTGCCTCTCTTATCTGATGGTTTCCTAGGCAGTATCTGCTCTTCCCTTTCCTTAGGGTTATTATCTATGCAATCCCTTATATCTTCAGATTGGCAAGCATTATTGAAAACAGTTGGAAAATTTCCTTAAATCCTTTTAAAATCTTTAACTACAAGTTTAAATATCTATAATAAAAGGTTTTGGAATATACAGCAAAAGTATGATTATTGTTGGCTTTAGAAAGCTTTAAATGGATTAAGGGCTCAGATGGACTTGATTGAAAAGTCTGAAAATAATTGAAAGAAACCTTTCTCATGGGAAAATAATTTTGTTTATATTTTGAAACCAATAGGATGACTTTGAAGGTCAGACTTTATAGGACACCAGATGGCTACCTTACAATAAATATTTGATGTACAGGAAGTCTTTCAGCACTTAAATCTATAATACAACCAGATATTATTGAACAGGAATAGGCATCATTGAATAAAATTGAAACTGATTTACAGATGGATTTAAAAATTATAGATTACAACAAAGAAGAGGAAATAATGTATTTACAAATGAAATTAAATGAAGATTTAAAAATTTAAAAAATACAAATAATAAATTAGAAAAGTGAAGTGGATAAATATTTTATATTCAATTTACAAACAGGATTTGCTGGAATTGCAAAATTACAAAAGGGGCCTGACAAAGATGACAACAATTGTAAGAGAATAGACAATGAGAATATAACAAAGCATCATTGGAAGAAATAAGAAAGAATACAAAATAAATTTATTTGTTCATGGGTAAAATAATGATTTTCTATTTCTGGAGATGCTTAATTATTTTCTGATTGGGACTGGGAATGATGGCTATTTTGGATAATGTTTAATTGCTTTTGGACAGGAACTGGACTTTTACTATTTGAAGAGATGAAAGGGGGGATCTGTTTAAAAATAAATAAGAGTATAAATATAAATATATATTTATAATAATATATATTTAGATTATATAAAAAGGATGTAAAGGATCAAATTGGATGTAATAGATAAATGTTGGAATACTTATGTTGTTATTTCATAAAGAGAAAACAAGTTTAATATAAGGATCTTCATTAATACCCACTAATATAATCAAACACCAAACATAAACATGAAGATTGGTTGTAAAGTTACTTTTTCATTACTCTTATAACTGTGAACAGTCTCTAAGTAAGGCAGTTGCTAAATGAGAACTTTTATTATTAAAATGGAAATAATTATACATTTGAAAAATAACTAATTTTACTTAACGTACATGTTTTAATTATATTAATTCCAGTTTAAAATTTTATTGCTTTTGGTAAATTTGAATATTAATGTTTAATATGAATATTACATTGTTAATCAGATTTAGGGATGAGAAACATCTATTGTGTGAGTAACTTTAGAACCAAGTCAGTTTTCTTTAGCAAAATTGTTAAATTTGTATTTTGCTCTAAGCACACAAACGGACAACTAAACTTTATCCAAGGGCTAATTGGTTCATTTCAGAAAATAATCCAATCTGTAAGTTAATCAGTTCATTCATCAACCAAGTTAATAGTATATAGATATCCTGATATGTTCCAAGAAATTCATATCAAAATGTGTTCTTAGGAAAAAGTGATTTGCAATGTTAACATATAGAAATAAAGAACAGATAATACATTGTTGCAAACTATATTTAAAAAATGGGAAAAGATTTTTAAACACAGATACAACTTCCATGTAACTTACATATTTTCCAATCATTTATCTCTTGATTTCCAGCATTCCAACACAAAGTGATGAATTCAAACCTATTATTCTTTTTTTTTTTAAACCACACTCACCTGAGTATAATGAGTACATACAGGACCAGAACATCTATAGGGGCAATAAGGATTGCAC
>JANHFL010004291.1:69903-85519 GCA_032468155.1 Oxyrhabdium leporinum
GTGGCCAACTCGACGTCACTCACAGCAAGGTGCAAACGCCCCACTTTGCTGTGAGTGATGTTGAGTTGGCCACGCCCACTCAGTTACATGACCCCCCCACCAAGCCACGCCCATAGAACTGATGGTGAAAAAAATAGATTTCACCAGTGATGATAACGATGTCCAAAGGAGAATGAATGAAGCATCTATTCAAATGATTCAATTCACTGAATGTTACCTGGCCTGAAACTAGGCTGATTTATCCAGGGTTAATATAAGAGATGTGAAGTTTAATATCCAATAAAAGATTGTGAGGAGACTGAGAAGATAATGGAAGCATTGCTGATAGTAAAAGTCTCACGATAGCCATTCTAGCTGAGATTAGTGGCTGCCTTGTAATACAGTCAAATATGGCTATGATCTAGTACAGGGGTGTCAAACTCGTGGGCCACGGGCCAGATGCATCACGTGCTGGCCACGCCCATGCCCGGTTTAGTGAACAGGAAAAAGTCACGATACATCACGTGACAATGCCATGACGATGCGACTTTGACACCCCCTGATCTAGTAAATGGATAAAATGCATATCAAAACTCAATAGCCATCTTACTCAGTTAAAAAAAAAAAATCTGATGTAAAGAGGGCAACCCTTATTCAAATAGATTCTCCAGTACCTATGTAGAAAAGCCTTTAAAATACTACCATTCTAATTACTAAAATAACTCAAGATCCTAAAATACCAAGTTATGTTCCGTTTTTTGAAGGCCACAATTTTCACTCTGAAGTGGGACATACTTAAGAAATCTTTTTAAGCACTGTTACAAAATAGATAAGAAGGGCATCCATGGAGAGGTCAAGAGAAGGCAAATGATACAAATGTGTTGTTATATGATACAAATTCCATCCCTTTCATGCTTGTCTCACATAAAGATGCAAGGAGTGAAGTTTACAGTATGATATCATAACACACTTTTTGTTATTTTGATGAATTCTCAGCCTGTAATGAGTGTTCCTGTGAATAAAATACACATGATATTGTATATGTCGTATTTGCACAGTTATTTATATAGCAGTACTAAGACGATGTCCATACAGAGTAGTTTTGTAAAATGTGAGTGCAGCAACTTTTAATCTATATATAAGGTATTTCTGACAAAGAAGTCTTTGGAATATAGAACAGAAACAGAACACTTTCAGAGGTAGATGTAATATGTGCAAACTATAATAAAAAGGTAAGATTCATACCTAGTATAAAGGCACACAGTTGGCACCAACAGAAGTAAACATTTACTATGGCATGATATAAAGCCTCAATGTTGTATTTATTCTATATATAAGAAATAGAGTGGTAAAGTAAATATCAGAGTACAGTACAGTACAGTATGGCTGGTATTTACTTTTTTAATAACACACTATATCCTTTATTGTTTGTTAAAATATAAAGAAGGCTAAATACCACACTACTACTTTTAATTATACATTTATGTAAAGTACAGAAACAGGCTTGAGAAATATAATTTCCTATATTTGAAACATAGGGTTAAATTGAATGCTCCAATGACTGAAAGCAGAACAGAACAGAATAACAGAATTGAAAGGGACCATGGAAGTATTTTAGTCCAACCTCCTACTCAAGCAGGAGACCCTATACCAGACAAGTGACTATCCAGTGTCTTCTTAAAACCTCCATTGAGGAAACACCTACAACGCCTGAAGGCAAGCTGCTGTACTTGTTAATTGTTGTCACAACTTCTGTCCTTGCTTAATTTCCATCCATTATTTCTTGTATTGCCTTCTGGTGCTTTGGAAAATAGATTGCCCCCCTCTTCTTTATGGCAGCTTCTCAAATATTGGAACACTGCTATCATGTCACTCCTAGTCCTTCTTTTCACTAGACTAGAGAAACCAATTCCTGCAAACGTTCATGTTTTAGCCTCCAGCCCCCTAATCATCATTGTTGCTCTTTCCTTCACTCTTTCCAGAGCCTCTACATTTTTTTTTCATAATATGGTGACCCAAACTGGATGCAGTATTCTAAGTTTGGTCTTACTAAGGCTTTATAAAATGGTACGAATACTTCATGTGATCTTGGTTCTATTCCTCTGTTAATGCTACCTAGGACTGTGTTGCATTTTTTGGTTCCTGCCGCACACTGCTGGCTCATATTTAACTGTTCACTAGGACTCCAAGTTCCCTTTCACAGTTTAGTGTCATCTGCAAATTTGATTCTATTCCCTCATCTAGTGTGGTAATGTTATAAATTAAGAGGAGAAAAATCTTGTAAATATTTCCAATAAACATTTGCCAATGTAATTAATATCAACTAAAGAAGTTTCTGTATAGATTAAAGTTCACAGCTGTCCCCTTTATTATCATAATTAATTTAAACAACTGCAAAAATAAAATATGATGAAGTTATCTCTATTTTGTGGAACTACTGTGATTATGTTTGCATTCCTTTTGTCCACAGTCCTGTTTTTGCTTTGACATTTTTCTCAGTTGTATTTATATTCTCTAAACCATTCCTGCCTCTGTATCCTTAGATATCACAGCAAAGATTGAGTATCTATTTGCTTTCTTGGCCACCCATCTAATGTAGACTGTACAGATGAACAGTGCAAGATAAGAATAAAAACAAAAGTTGACATTGTTCAGCCCTTTGATACTAGGTCAATAGCCTCTAGACTCAAGCATGGAATCTCATTCACCTCCACTAAGCTTTGAAGTTCACTTTGAAATAGTTTCTGGTTAAATGTGCCACATATGAAAATCAGTCACTTCACAGGCCAGAATAGTTAAAAATGGGAACTGTATTCACAGCAAGGAAGAGCTGGTGCAAAGAAGAAAAAACACTATTTAGTTTGATACAATAAAGCACATATACAGAAAAGCTGCTTTATCTACTTACATCAAGCACTGTCCTATGCTACAGTCTACAGCTACAGTCTACAGCATGTGATTTCCTGGTATTCTCATACTCAAATAAGACTACAATATTTTCTAGACTTCCCTCGGATTGATGAGTCCACAAGTGATCCTAAGCAACTATGGTTGATTTTAATTTCCTTTTTTTCTCAGTTGCCTCACATCTCCTTTTTTTTGGATTTCTTTTGCCTCTTCTCAGCTGTCTCTTATAATATTTAAAAAATGTGTTCCTTACCTATGATGTTTCCCTCCTTCTCTTTTCTTCTTCTGTGATACAAATGTCAGCAGGTTTTGCAAAAAGTAAAAATATGGGCAGCAAATGCTACTGAACACAGATTAAAATCTATGTGGGTAAAAGTCAGTCCCAATTACCCCCTCATAAGTTGATTTCACTATTCTTCCTTGACTAGTCCTTTTTCTCAATCTAATGTCTCTCCCTTTTTTCCCCTCCTTTGCTGTGCATAAGTAACTAGGATAAATTTCTTATTAAGAAATTAAATAACAGTCATGGATGGAAAATATTATAACTTATTGGTCTTATAATTCAGTGGGGAGCAGGGGTAAATGAATTCACTGCTGATGAGTGACCACTATTTACCTTTCTAGATTATCATGTCACAAAAATCCCACTATTCACTACCATTAACGGAATAACAGAGTTAGGGAGGACCTTGGAGGTCTTCTAGTCCAACCCCCTGTTCAGGCAGCAAACCCTATACTATTTCAGACAAATGGTTGTCCAAATCTCTTCTTAAAAACTTCCAGTGTTGGAGCAACCACAACTTCTGGAAGCAAGTCATTCCATTGATCCATTATTTTGTGGAAACTACATATTTTCTTAAACTGAGCTCTTAAGACATTATTTGGCCTACCAACCCCCAAAAGACAGGTGTCAGCATGCATTTCTTTTCTTCTTTTTAAAGTTTGCATTAATTTTATGATAAGGGCATTTCTTTTTTGTAAAAAAAAAAGAAAGAAACAATAAAGATAGTGATATTAATGCTTGTGTGATCATTTATGACTACAAACAGCAATTTCATGACAACTAAAATAGGATCCTGGTTTGAGAGATCATAGGCCAGTGAATTTGCACCATTTTCTGATAAAAATTAAGGTATAGTAGGTAAATGTAAATGTGATTTGCTGACATCATGCCTATCTTCAGTAAAGCAGTTAGAGAATACAAAAACTACATCTTACTTCATATAATAGGAGTTGTGCGGTGTGTTTTGCTTTTGTCAAAGGTTTAACCACATAGCTTTTTGAAGAAAAAAAATGAAGTAATAGATTTCCTGCTTCTAAAAAACAAAGCAGCTGCACTGGTGAACAGAAGGGGCTACAGTATTCATTTGTAATACATGTGCCTAATCCTAACTCTTGGGAAGTTACCAAAATGCTACCGTTAATACTTCATACTGATTGTGGTAAATTCCTCCCCCGAATGGATTAAAATAATCTTAGCAAACTAAAAAAATATTCACTGTCACAAATCGTAGTATTCTAGTATATATTGACTACTCTGGATTGCCCAGTACTATTGCTTCTGATAAATGGTTTTCATTTACTTTAATTGTATTTAAGGACTTTCTAATTTGAACAAAAAGCTTACCCTGGATATTATTACAGGAATCCTCAACTTATGACCACAATTGAGCCCAGACAATTGTTAAAAGAATTTGTCCCATTTATCACCTTTCTTGCCACAGTTGTTAAGAGAATCACTGAGTTGTTAAGTTAGTAACATGGTTATTAAGTAAATCTGGCTTCCCCATTGACTTTGCTTGACAGAAGGTTACAAAAGATGATCACATCACCCTAGAACACTGCATCCAAATAAATATATACTAGTTGCCAAGCGTCTGAATTTTGATCACGTGACCATGGAGATTCTGCAACAGTCCTAATGTGAAATACAATCATAAGTCACTTAACAGAATAGAATAAGAGAATTACAGAGTCAGAAGGGAGCTTGGAGGTCTTCTAGTCTAACCCCCGCTCAAGTAGGAGATTCTATGCCTTTCCAGACAAGCGGCTTTCCAGTGTCTTCTTCAAATCCTCCAGTGATGGAACACTTTTTTCAGTGCTGTTTCAGTTTCAAATGGTCACTAAACAAATGGTTGGAAGTCAAGGATTTACCTGTATTGTTTATTGCGATCCCCAAGGAACTAGCCAGACTGAAGATTATTGCAGAAGTGAACTATGTCCTAGCCTAGAGACTGGTCTCTTCACTTGTTAGATTCTTTACTTCTCAGAATGTTTTAGCTCAGTGCTTCAGAATATGTAGGGCAATATCTAGAAATAATTTATTTGATAATTTATTTAATAATGTTTAACTGCATTAATCCATATTTAACTGGGATAAACAAGAACATATTCTAGAAGCTCTTTTGAATTGTTTGAAAACTGAATTTTTCCAGATATCAGCTTCCTCAATGATGGAGTTACAAATAAAGAAGCAAAATAGAAGCTACCTCAGAGACAAAACATAATTTTTGCATGTCAACTGGTGTAATCGATGCAACCAGTTATATTTTGGAATAGCAGTATTCACTACAATTTGTACTAAAGAACACAAAGCAAACAGGCATCATCCAAGATACAGACAAAAAAAAGGGAAGAGACTTCAATTATGTGGTTACAGCTATTATTTTGACTCACACATATTCACTGAAAACTCTGAAAGTAAACCAATATAAAAAAAAGTAAAGGTTTTCCCTGTCCAATTGTGTTTGATCTGAGGGGACAGGTTCTCATCTCCATTTCCTAGCCAAGGGAACCAGGGTTGTCCAAAGATACTTCCATGTGGCCATCATGACTGTATGTAGAGAAGCATGGAATGCTGTTACCTTTCTACTGACGTGGTACCTATTTATTTATTTGCATTTGCATGTTTTCGAGGTTGGTAAAAGCTGAAACAAGAATTGGAGCTCAACCCATCACATGGTGCTTGGGTCTTGAATTGCCAACCTTCTGGTCCACAAGCCCAGCATCTTATCTGCTAGGCCACCACACCCCCTCAAACCCAATGTAGGGTGAAAGTCATTGCTACTTTTTTCAGTTTAGCTCGCTCCTTCCTGTTCATTAATTTAGGTAAATAAACTAATTACATTCTGGTGTTTTAATATATGTGCGTGTGTGTATGTGTGTATACCGGTAAGTATGTAGATGTGTGTGTATGTGTTTGTGTCTGTGCGTATCTTCAGCTCATGATGATTAAACATGCTTGACATATATGCCTCTTTAGCTGTGTCAAAATAGCTAGTATCCAATTATGAAATGAAGCAAAAGTTTCAAACTCATTCTAAGAAGTAAACAAGGTCAGCCCAAGATATTTTGTCTAAGTGAAGTATGTGCCACCTCTGCTTCTGAACAGAAATAAATTGGACTGATATCTATAGCTTATTTTCAACTCTATTGATAAACAATACTTCTATCTTATCTGAGTTATGATACTGTCAATAAAACTCTTGTTTGAATAACTGTGTCAACTGCAGTCATTCCTCCTCAATTTTAACTTCATTTTCTCTACGTGGATACTCTTTTCCATTTGGAGAAGAAACGAACATTGTGTAAGGTAGAAAAGGAATACGTGAGATAGGAGACTGTTCAACTGTATATGTAGCAAAGAGTCATGTGCAAGATATACTTACTGTGTCCTGACAGGTGCAAATCCTGAAGGCAAATGATACAGAAAAGAAAATGTATCTCTAGTTTACTGAAGTGCCATTTACTGTAACTCCTTTCTATTCTTGCAAAAATGCTCATCTCTTTAGTGTGTCAAGACTACACTCTTCAGTTCATTCTTTAAACTTCTCATATATTTCTTTTGAGGATCTCATCAATTCTATCCAAGCATGATTTTTTTTATCTGCAACTTCTTCTCAACCCATTCACTGTTCCTACATATGTTATGATCCATTCTGCTTCCTTTCAACATATCCACCCATCCTCCTTCCTATATTTGTTTTGTGATCCAATACCCATTTATTCCATTTATATCACCAAGCCATCTCAACATTTCTTCTCTATATTTTTGTGTATTATGCACATTCATTCATCTCTTCTTCATTTTTGAACCTCTATCTTTTTTATTTAGATACTTTTCAAGTACACAATCTCAGTACATTCAACCTACTTTTGTTTTTTTCCTCGCATGATCAACTTTCACTTCCATTTGATCAAGTAGACAGAATAACACTTATACACAATCATTTTTTTTCTCTAATGCACTTTTGTTTCTCACAATAGATCACATAAGACCCAGTTCTTTTCTACAAACATTTGCTTGTACATTTTCCATCTATTTCTTTATCTTTAGTCAACATCACACTAAAGAGCACAAATTTACTTGCTTGCTCTAATTTTTAAATGTACAACTTGCAAGCATTCACTCTGTTTTTTTCTTCCAAACACAACTACCTTGGTTGTTGATATATTTACTTTCTATTCATTTTGCTATCTAACAGTTTATCTAAAATTGAAACAGTATATCTAAAATTCTCTGAAAAACAATTTTCAATCAACATCACAACTTATTCTGCATACAAAAGACACATCATCAGTCAACATATTCTAAATCAGGAGTATCAAACTCAGTTTCATTGAGGGCCGCATCAGGGTTGTGTTTGACCTCGGGGGGGCAAGTGGGCATGGCCAGGGTGGACATGGCCAGGATGGGCATGACCAGCTCGACATCCTACAGCCCTCTGCCAGTGAAAATGGAGCCCAGGAGGGCTGCATGTGAGCTCCATTTTCGCTGGCAGAGTCACCGCAGGCTGTTCCTTCACTGTTTCCAAGGCGGCCCAGCAGGCCAGATCTAAGCACCCTGCAGACTGGATCCAGCCCACAGGCCTTGAGTTTGACACCCCTGTTCTAAACAATCAAGGGGATAGCACTTATTTATGTCTTTTTCCCTAATCAATGTTGAACCAGGGCTAAGCATATAATTAATTCTTCTACCTGGTTTATTTCCATTGTATATCATCTTATTACATTCCACAACCAACCTTCAATTTTATACGGCACAAAACATTCCACCATTAAAGCCTACTCACTTTATCATACTTTTAAAAAAATCAGCATATATACAATAAACTCTCCTACATTCATTCATTTCACAATAAACTGTTAAAGAGGAAAAAATGGATTGTACCTGCCTACTGACTATGTAATTGCCATTTCCTTTTCAAATATTGCTCATAATCATCATAATCATATTTCATTTTTTATTTCATTAGACTTTTTCCAAACTCCTTCCAAAATACATTTCCTAAAAATATTTCTGTAGTTTTTATTTTATTGCTTGCTACCTTATCATTGATATAAAGAATATCTTACATTTTATACAATTGTAGATGAACTAAACATGCATAAAATTAAGAAATTACCGGTATATCCCAAAATATTTTTCCTTTTTTTATCTTTAAGAGCAGTCAGGTTCATATTTGGGGGCAAGCAAAATTATTACATTTCCCTTCCAATTTTTGCCATTTTAAGTGTTTTCTTAAAATTAAATTTTATCCAAAAACTTTAAACCAAATCTAACTATCTATTTATCACTTAACTTATACATACCATAGCCATTACAATAATTCTGACTACAAACTTGCTGTTCCAAAATATGATTATTTAGCTATCAGGGATGAATGATCTTCAGTTCAATGAACCCTATTTTTAGATAATCTTTTATTCTTGATCTGATTGCATCATTCACAGTTATTGTTCTTGCTATTGTACTTGTTATTGACCAATCCACTCTTGTATGATTTCTGAATGTACTCACATAGCTAACTGTACTGTAACTTTAGTGTATCAGTGACTGTTTTCAGTCACAAATTAATTCTAGTGTTGGCATTTTATGGAAGCAGAAAGCAATGCAGCAATGAGCACTCACCAGATGAGTCAGTGAACTGGCTTTGGCCCAAGAATGTGGAGAGAGTGGATATCTTGTAGGCATCTGCAGACTACTAATGATCTTTGAATCACACTTTCAGTGTCACCGCTATTGTCCAACCATCAGGAACAAACACAATCTTCACACATATATTAACTAAGTCTCAAATGCATGTATATTTCAACATTTCTCACTTATACTATCAACACATGCAGCCTTTCCATTTGTCAACATTCTCACATCATCTGTAACCTTCTTTTTATCTTTTTATCATTTCTTTTTTTCTTCTGCTTGAATTGCACTTTTCAACATATCCCTAACTTTCCCATACGTATCTATGAAATAATCCTTTCCTTACTTCAGTTTTATCCCACATTATTTTATCACATTTACTTTTAATTCTATTCACTCTGCTGGAAGTTCCTTGTTTAGCCCTCTTCACTAATTTTCAAAGCAATTGTTTAAGTCCATGAATATCACACTGTCCTGTTTTTGTGTTTGTTTTTTTCTTTCAATCTTAACCATTCCTTGTTCTTTGACAATATTGTTTCCAACAGTATTTTTCTATTCATGCACATTATACCATCTTCATTTTTGCAGCAATAATCTTATGTATTTTTTTCACCCTAGCTTCTTACATATAAATTCAAAAAGAACTTTGTAAATTTCGCAAGAACTTGAAAGAATTTTGTTTAACAAGGAACTTCACAAACAATATTTTGCTAGCAAAACTTCAGTCACTTCTCTGGCATTTGATAATATAATTCTTTTCATGAAGCTGCCATATACTTTTTCCTTCTATGCATTTTGTATTCATTATACTGGAAGATTTATCTGTCTTCTAAAACTTCATACATGACTTATCTTTCTCTTCCTACAGTCATTCCACCACTTATTTCTTTCACTTTCTTTTTCTTACATATGCTTATTATCCACTTTTACCAAATAATGGTCTGTCCCATATTTAGAATCTCTCATCTTCTTTGCATTTGGTTTTCTTGGTGTTTCATTGCAAACAGGCAAATTAATCACACTTTTAGATTTATATTAAATTATTTACAATACGTTAAATATGTTAAATAATTTAACATATTGTTAAATGAGGTTAAATTATGTTAAATGAGGTTAAATTATGTATTAAATACAAACAGTATTTTTTAATAAATATCCACTAGTTGCCATTCTTATTCATTCTAGAATTTCTGGCCCAATCATTTTTATGCAGTCTTTCATTTCAGTCTGACCTATCCGGTTATGTCATGTAACAGACTTATTTTTCCTTCAGAATATTTTCCTTAAGCCATTTTTTCCAAAACCTGTGATTCACCCATTTGTTATCACCATTCACTAGAGCAGGGGTGTCATAGTCGATTTCATTGAAGGCCTCATCAGGGTTGTGTTTGACCTCCAGGGCCGGGGTGGGCTTGGCCAGGGTGGGCATGGCCAACTTGACATCACTCGTGTTAGGGGTGCCTGTGGCAGCCCAAGTGCTCTGCCACCAAAACCGGGCTCCCGAGCTCCATTTTCGGATGCAACGGTCTCCTGCAACCCTCTGCCAGTGAAAATGGAGGTCAGGAGGGCCACCCGCAGCCCTCCCGAGCTCCGTTTTCACTGGCAGAGGCAATGCAGGCCAGTCCTTCACTGTTTTCAGGTTGGCCCCAGGGGCCAGATCTAAGCACCCCATGGGCCTTGAGTTTGACACCCCTGCACTAGAGTGTAAAATGCAATTATAACCAACTTAGAGGTATGTACAGTAAATACCTTTTGTTCTATATATTGAATAGAAACAGCAACAGCACTTGGATTTATATACTGCTTCATATTGCTTTATAGCCCTCTCTAAGCAGTTTACAGAGTCAGCATATTGCCCCAAACAATCAATGTCTTCATTTTACCAACCTCGGAAGGATGGGAGGATGAGTCAACCTTGAACAGGTCAGAATCAAACTCCTGGCAGTGAGCTGAATACTGCATTCTAACCACTTAGTCACCATGACTCTTAAAGACATTATGGCTCAAAAATTAAAGTCAGTATCCCTCTTTCCTTTATGCTCCTTCCTGCCAGCTCAGCCACTGATCTTCCCAGACCAAACATAGTTTCTGAGTCAACACAGGAACATAACAATGTTTGGACCTGGGAAAACTTATCTGTTCTGTGCATAGAGTAATGCATGCATGAATTAATGTATACAACCTTTTAACCAACATGCACATTCCTACTGGTTTCTACATTACCATCTAAATAATAGACAATCTGTTTTTTTCTGGGATATAGTTTAACTCTCATGCATCTTACACTTTCATTTCCATGAATATATTCATCAATTCCACTCTATAAGATGAAACCTATTCAATCTACTGCATCTGTTCCCCATTCTCTTAGAAACTACACTTTGCTTTCGTTCATTTCATTCAATATTTCATCCTTTTTACTCTTTCCTCAAAATTTTTACTGTCACAAATGCTAACACAAATGTTAGCACAAATGTTTCCCACTCATCTCTTTCATTCGTTTCCACTTTTTTCCTCCCTCCTCTCCTTCCTTATTGTCCACAAATACTAGTTGTCTCCTTTTCCTGGTCTTAGTCTAATTATCAACTGCCTTTTTCCTCACCATTAAGTTCTCTTTGTTATGGTCACTGCAGCGCACCACAGTCAGCCATGGTCACGTGATCATAATTTCCCACCCTCCCTGCTAGCTTCCCAAAATTAAAATGAATGGGGAAGCCAACAGTAAGGTGGAAATTACTCCTATTCCCACTGCTTGTTTTACCCACCCATAGTCATTCTGTCTATTTGTTTAGATAAGTAAATATCTCTGAAAGGATAAGACAATTGTCTAGTATAATTTTAAAAATGTGAATTTGAGAAAACATTTTAACAGTTCTGGAAGAAACTATGAAATTGATATGAAAAGGAAGCTCTACTTTGTTATTATAACTTCATGAAAGATAAATGGAAAACAGTGTAAAGCATATATAATGTCAAGTAGGTAATATTTCTATGTTGTTCAAAGGTAGAAACCATTCTACCATTTTGTTCTTCTTCACACCCATTCCCTCCACACAATTTTTGAAGATGAAGAATAGACCCTTACCATGTATTCCATATTGGAAGCTTGTGGATAAACTTGACCCCGTAATTTATTATGAATATCCAAGATACTCTGCATATCATTGTCAGTGATAGCTCTTTTTCCTCTTTGCTTTGCAATCCACCATTCACCATCTTCATCCATGTATTTTTCCAGCATGTCCTCAAATACTGTTGCATTGGGAAGCACCATAGTAGAAACTGCTTGAGCTATGACTAGCAAAGCAGTTACTCTAAACCATTCTTCACTGTTCATGATGAATGATGTCAAAACTCTTCTGGGTTAATTCCAAACCAAAAGCTTCTTTCAGGTCTGTTGGCTGAAATGGCAAAAGAAGGTCAAGCAGCAGTGAAAATATAGCTGTTTCCATGTCATAACTAAAGAGGAAAGAGACCATATTTGCATTGATTCTGAATGGCAACTTATCTTCAGCTCCATTCACTAGCATTATGTTGGACTATTTAAATGCATAACTGTGACTCTATTTGAAAGAAACTAATATTTCCTATGAAAGTACTTAAAAAGTGGGGAAAAGACATATAATTAACTGACAATTCTACTGTTTTTCAAAGATCTCTTCTGAAAACGTTTTTGTAACTTAAAAAGAACTATGAATTTAAAGCATAGGAAAAAGAAAATAACTTATCTAAGGAGGTCTGCAGAAAAATATTTCTGGGAAAAAAAATAATCATTTTAGATTGCAAGCCAAACACATTTATTTACAAAACATTACAGGTTATATTTCTACCCTTTAGTCATTCAGAAGACATTTAAACTTGTGATGAATTATCTAATTCAGTGGTTTCCAAACCTGGGTAAATTACCCCAAATTTGGGAAAGGTGGTTTTTCTTTCATTAAGGATACATGAACCCATTACTCAGGGACAATTAAATTGCCTTAAATTTTTATCTACATTGGATAAAGAGGATTTTCTGATAAGAGGTTTTGGGTAATAAGGAAAAAGTTTGGGAAGCACTGCTCTAAATGCTAGTTTCAGTTAAGACACCAAAGTATTTAACACTGACCTGAACTTTATGTAAGTTTGAACAAAAGCATTCTATTTTTAGAACTAATGTTTTTTGTATAACAACATTCATGACCATTTTCAAACCTTTGGTCACAATCCATATTCAAGGTATTTGACAAAGCAAACAAGCAAGCAACCCCTCCCCACCCAAAAAAAGATCAGTTAGAGTTCCTTCTAAACTGTAGTAGAAAAATAATCTGAATTGTTCTGCATACCTGCAATAAGGAAGGTACAATTCTCTCAGAAATCAGTGGAACTTACAAGCATTTTATTAATAAATGGATAGGGGGCACAATAATACAAACCGATGAAAAATAAAAGAGGCAGGTTTTATGTACCTTTGAATGATATCTTTTCCCTTTCCTTGCATAATCACATCTCTATTACAAGAAATTACAAAATAGTTTTAAAAATCCATAGATTCAACAACTTTGATAGAAGGATCAAAGTCCCTCAATACCCCCCAGTTCTCTTTTATTTTTATCTTGTTCGCAAGAGCCCACGAACCCCCACTGTGGAACAATGACTCTTCTTTCCTCTTTCTGGGAACGACGCCGAACTCCAGGGAAGCCACCGGGTAGGAAAAAAGCTTTAAAAAAATCACAAGCAGTTTCGCCCCTTCATTCAAAGGACTGCTTTCTTTTACAGGGATGCAAACAGCCGGCAGAAACGGAATCGCGCTGGGAATTGGCACTTTGGTCAGTGTGCGCACGCGCACGTTTGCAGTAGAGGGCAAAGAAGGAAGGTTCTTACCTCGGGCCTCTTTCTGAGAGCTGGTCGCGGTGGAGCTACGCTGCTTTGAAGGTCGCTGAGCGTCGTTGAAGTTTGCAGAAAAGTGGCAGAAAAGCTACCTCCGGCCCTGCTAGGAGCGCATGGGCGCCTGCTGCCAACTTGTGCGCTCCCAAGTTTGTGCCCAAGTGGCAATTCACAGTGATGTCTCTAGTCTTCCTTCTCCCACGATAGCACGGGCAAGCTTCGCGCCTCTAAGGAGGTAGCCGGCTGCTGGGGAGCGGAGCGCCTCTCGCTGCCAGCCCTTTATCCCAAGCTCCGAGGCGCGCACACCCACCGTGACGCGCCCGGGCTTTCACTCCTCCCCAGTATCCCAGGCGGGGTAAAGTTTGTGGACAACATAGCCACCCACCAGCATCATCTCCCCCCCCCCCCACACACACACCCCAGCACGGCAGGGTCTTCGGTGAGAAGCAGTTCCAGTGTCACTCAGGCTCTTCTCAGGGACAGGTCAATGGACAATTATTCAGGCTGGAAGGAAGGAGGAGAACCTGAGGAGGTTTCAACCAAAATGTTATTGCACAGAAATGGAGCCAGAGCCACGTTGCACTTGATGGATTGTGTTGCTTGCTGGTGTGTTGATTATGGATTACATGTATAGTCTGACTTTACAGATCATACATCCCGCCCATCTTATACTCACAAGAACCCACTCAGGTAGGTTAGACTGAGAATGTGACTAAGACACCTAATGATTGTCAAGATAAGACAGGATTCAGTTACATTACTTAACTTTACAGTAAAATATTCAAGATAAAAATGTAATCATTTGCCCCATGTTCCATTTAAACACTATGACAAAGTAACAGAACTCAATTTTGTATGACATCTATTTTAGTAAAATGACAATGTTATATTTTCCTGTATACATTGTTCCTATAGCAGATACAATATCATTTTGTTGAATGGTGAAAAACAGTGATTAATAAGTATGACTCACATCACTGAACCATTAATTAAATTTTTATACATTGCCCCTTGCCTAAGAAAATGCAATAAAATCCCATGAAAAACGGAACACACAAACAACATTACCAGTATTATCACACCCAGATTAAAATTGCAAACCCAAGCATTGACATCTTTACTAAAAGTTCAACAACACACCTGAGCAATGTATAATTTTAAGTGCCTTGTGGAAGCACTATAGTGAAGGTTCATCTCTGAAGGCAAAGGATTTCCAAAATGTTGGGACCACTAAAGAGAAGGTCTGCCATCAGGTCCAGGTTTCTTCAACTCTGTGGAGCTGGCATCCTAAGTGTCTCTTCTCTTGATGAGTTCATAAAATGAGAAGAATGGGATGAGATAGTTCCGAAGGTAACTCACACTGTGAGGTTCTTTATAGACTTAGATCAGCACTTTGAATTGGGCTAGGAAAGCAATTAAAATTATTTCAGATTTTTAAAGCTATTTCATTAATATCTAATGGTAGTCAAAGATAGTAAAAGTAATCTAAATATGAAATAGAATTATGAACCACAAAACCACTTCTGGTATCTACATTCATAGTTTTACATTTCAGTTATACAAGTTTTTTCTCCCTAATCACCTTTGTTGTTCATTATTCCTCCTGCAAATTCCTTAGCTAGCTCTCTTTCTCCCTCTCCCTCTTTCTCCTCCTCTCCCCTCCCTCTCCCTGTCTCCCTCAATCCCTCCCTCTCTCTCTCTCAATCTCTCCCTCAATCTCTCTCTCTCTCTCTCTCTCTCAATATCTCTCAATCTCTCTCTCTCTCTCTCTCTCTCAATATCTCTCTCTCAATCTCTCTCTCTCTCTCTCTCTCTCTCTCAATATCTCTCTCTCAATCTCCCCCCCTCTCTCTCTCTCTCAAACGCTCTCTCTCTCTCTCTCTCTCTCTCTCTCACACACACACACACACACACACACACACACACACACACACACACACA
>JANHFL010004292.1:0-19930 GCA_032468155.1 Oxyrhabdium leporinum
TGGGCCATTCACTCCCTCTCAGCTCAACTCACCTGACAGAGTTATTGTTGGCAAAATAGGAAGAAGAGTATTAGATATGTTTGTCACTTCAGTTGTTCATAAAATAATAACAATAATAATAGCAGGATATAACGAAATGTTGAGCTTATTTTATTTACAATATTTATATAGCCACCCATCTTATAACCAACTTTGAGTGGATTGATTAATGGAGTTTCTACCTTTTTTTTTTAAATTCTGTGTGTAGTCCTTGGACCATAAATGAACACATTTTGTTCACTAGTATTAATTATAGAAGAAAATGTAACATAATCTTGTTGCGATACCACAGTATCTAGTCATTCCATTAGGATGTTCTTACTACTAAAACTTTAACAATTTAAGCTGCCTTAATTTAGATTTAAACCAAACATTGAAGTTTGCTTCAATATATTTAAAACATACAAGAAGCAACAGGAAAATCCCTATTTTCTCGAAGTGATTTGTGTCCATATCCGGACTAAAAAGGTATTAATTATGTTTGTTTTATTAGTTGTTTGTTCAAGAAAGGTAATTCTATATTTGCAAAATTGTTTTGATCATAGTCATATCAGTTAAGATTGTGGCAACTTTACTACCTAATCAGATATGTCTGCATCTATAAATAAACATTAAAAAGTTGACTGCTAGAAATATCCAAATTTTAGAGTGATCACTTCTGTAGTGCTGTTGAGAGTAGTCTTATATTTCTACTAAGATGAAAAAGTTTGTCTTACTTTATTTCAAAGATTAATAATGCTTCCATATTTGCCATTTTAGAAAGGGTTCATGTACATGAAAGAAGTAATTCCTGCAAAACCTTGTGACATATAATACATTGTTCAGATTGATGGGCCAAATTGTACAATAGGTTATTTTAATGGCAAGTATGAGCAACTAATCATTTCTCAACGATAAGAACAAACAATATTGGCCTCTACTCACTTCCAATAAGAAAGGCAACTTTTGTCTTTTCCTGTTACCATTAAACATAGTGTTCTCCAGCTTTTACTGGCAAAACATGTTTATTCATGTATAAGACTTGTGTGACCAGTCAGAACCACAACTCTGGATAGCTCACAATCATTATATCATCATCATACATCATATCAAAAAAAAGAATGAAAACACAATAAAAACAGAAACAGAAAAACCTTGTGCCTCAATCCCTGGATGCAGCTAGCATCCCTCTGTTCTAACTTCAACTTTACCTTATTCCAACACTTGGGGGAAGACTTGGGGGCTTTCCTGTTATGGTTAAGAGGGTAGGGGCCTGCTGGATCTCAGTGGGGAAGGTGTTTCACAGGGCAAGGTGTCTACAATATATTTTTATATATTTTATATATATATATATTTATTTATTTATTCCCTAGGTCTCCAAAGATGGCAACATTTAAGTTTTATTGAGCTGGGCTATAAGTGCAGAATCCTTTCTTCCTTTCCTTTTATGCTCCAGGGAGACAGGCGTGGGAGTGTGGAGCATAGTTTACTCTTAGTCTCTTTGTATCACTCTTCAATCTTTATAATACTCATCCACCACTCTGGACTTAACATGTTTCTTTTGCACATTTCTATTTCCTTTTTGGTTTATTAATGTCTTCTCCAAGGTTTAGCCTCTTTACAAAATCTGAGCATGGAAGAGGATTCAGACAGGGGCATGGGTTTTATTATTGACAAATTGAGATGGGGAAGTAATTTTCAATAAGAAAATAATGTTGAAGTAACATGGAAATCTCTTCCTTTATGCATGATTTTCCTATATAGATTACACATATATCATGTTGCTAGATTAGACTATATATAGATTAATATATTCCATCCCTAAAGTGTAGGGTACAAAATAGAAATGGCAAAAAATTGAGAAAGATGTCTGGTAATGACTTTCTTTTGTATGGAAGTAAAAGAATTCCACACAAATCTCCTCCCAATTCTTTCTCCATCGCTAATCCATCTACAGATAGAAGAGGAACACAAGTAAGAATTAGCAGAACTGAATTCATAGGGAAACTGGACATTACAGCAAATACTTACAACTCAAGAAAAAAATAGGTTTTTTTTCAACAAGAAAATTATCCAAGGATTTCTGTCCCCAATTTTCCAATTTTCTTCTGCTACAGAAGCCTAATGAAGTATAACTGTTAAAGACCTGCTAACATGGGAAATTTCCTCAAAAAGTGAGGGCAAGATAATTTCTTGATGATGCCAAAACATTAAACTTGAATGAACTATTGTCTTTTATCACTGAGTACATGTCATAAAATTGGCATGCTGGAAATGACTGGCTTCTTAACCATCTTAAGAATTCTTAGCTTTCACTTTGAAGATCACAGGAGTCAAAATAATGAAGATTCCTATCTGTTTCCGATGAATTTTGATCAGATTAGATTGCTATAATTCTCAAACCCTGCATGACCAGACTAGGAAATTATTCTAGGTGAACAGTGTATAGGTATTAATTTTAAAAAAATAGAAAAGTAATGTTAGGGAATTGTACAGATGATTATTTCTTTTGTCCCTTGCATTAAAACAGCTTCCTTTCATCCTTTCTTAGTGAGCTGTAAAGTCATCTCAGGCAACTTGACAGTGAAGCTTGAAAATCCACTTACACAAATAGCAATCAGAGCCATTGTTTCAGACAGACAATAACAGGAAATGATCATGCTTTCTACTTGCATGCTCTTTTGTCACTTCACTATCTTGGGGCAAAGCCAGCAGTAAACTATTGTAGTAAATGCAATCATTCTTTTCAACTAGCAAAGCTTTTTGAATTTGGTTTTATCCTGGGTTTTTTTTATTGCAGATTTCAGTCAAGGATCCCTCCTATGTAAAAGACTAACATTTTTTAGTCTCTGGGCATTTACAAAAGGATTGTTTTGTGAATTTCAGTGCTTTCAGCCTGATGTATGAAGAAGTATGAGGCAAAAATATCTTCCTAGGATACTACACTTGATTTTAGCCAAAAGGCCAAGAAGAGTTAGAGTAATTTGGACTATCTGACAATTGGTCAAGATTGAACAGAAGAAAAAAAGCTGTTATTGCGCAGCAAAGTGAAATTAACCGTCTCTCTCATATTCTTATCCCAACCCCAACCTTGAAATCTAGATGGTTAAATCCTTCTTGGTATTATTACTTGGTTAAGAGTTATTAGATTGGCAAAGTTTCTGCAAGATGCCTGTTACTAGTGATCTTCTATAGTGCCCTTATCTGGTTGTAGCATGTATTATTTTAAATGTTTTTTCCTGCTTCAGTAAAAATAGAATTCTGTGTCATTTTTGTACAACTTTGGGACATCTACTGTTTTGTGAGTTCACTTATTGGAGGAATCATAGTACTCCTATAGAAAGGGCTTCATATAGGCTGTCATCTAATAGGCTCTCAAAAAATTTTGTCTGATTTTCAGAGTTATTAAAATAAAACAACTTACACAGATGATTCTCCTGAAAGAATACTGGTAAATTTCAATATTTTGAAAAAAGGAAAACAGACTTAATTTAGAAAGCCTGCACAAAATAATATAGGAGGGTTTTTATGTGCTAAGGACAACAAAATAATGAAAATTTCAGATAAAGTTTTTCTAGGTCTCTTTTTTACTGCATTCAGGTCAGTGTTGACTCCTGGAAACAGCATTTTTCTTGGCAAGATAGTTTGAAAGTGATTTGTCATTGCCTCTTACCTAGGGCTGAGAGGGAGTGACTGGCTAAGGCTTACCAGCTGGATTTTCTGACCTTAAACTAGAAAAGATTAATACCTGTGAGAACATATAACAGAAACAATAGTTGGGCACGATTCTCAGCATGGGGCCTTTAATAATGAAGACCAGGGAAACTGCACAAAATTGATTTCATTATGATTTTTTTCTATCTTTAGTTCTGTTTTATTACATAGATAGGTCTATATAGTAATTAACTACATAAATCATCCTATTTTATGCAGATATATGGTGAGATATTAACCCATGATAAATCTGTTTTACTGGTTTTTATTTTTTCCAAAATATATATATATCTAAATATAAATGCTCAAAATGCATTTTAAACAGATTTTGATATAATCTTTCAGTGGAAAATTTGTTGGCACTTAATCTAAATATGAAAAGTAGTGGATAATTCAATTCAGAACCATATGACATTTTTGGATGTAAGTAATGAAGAAAGACATGGAGGGCCAGGGCTGTTCTGCCCCTTCAATTCCAGTACCTTTAATGATTATTAAAGCCATCTCTTTAAAAATGGTCTTGGTTAGGAAGACTTGTGGTGTGATAAAAATTAAGAGCTTGAGTAAAAGAACAGAGACGGGGGACTCAGAAGAAAAGAGCTAAAGTCCCAAAGATGCTGCAGAAGAGAACCTGTAGAGGTAGTGCCCAATTCTGAAAGTGGTAATGAGTAGCAATTGGTGGGCTGGAATGGTAGTCTTCCAAGATTATGTGAGGTCAGGATAGAGTTTAAATAAATTAATACACTTTTAGATTTATTTCAGTGAGAGACATTTAACATCTTGATTGATATCAGTATTCTTTCGTTTAATCTAAATGCTTAACTGCTGCTTGCTTTATTCTTTTCAATGTTATCAGCTGAATTCTGTACTTCAGAAATAAATATTGTTTTACACTGATTATTTGTAGAATCTTTTCTGATGAAACAATGTAATTTCTGGGCAACAGAATACACTATTTGTGATTTCCCCCCATGCTTATGCTTCTCAAGCACATTCAGACAAATTGGACTGTGGCTATTACACTTTTTTCTGATTTAGTTTAGTTGAATGTTTGACAAGAAATTTTTCCCTCTAGTATAAAAACAGAGTTTTCATTTCTTCCCTACCTCAAAGGCTTTCTCATACATCTGTGAATTTGATTTTTTTGATGCATTTCATAAAAAGATGAAGGTGTGTGCATACATACATTGATTTATTCACATTACCCTGTACATAAGTGAGGATCCTTGTAACATCAGGAAAGGTTAAGGCAGCAGCCAAACACAATATATTTTATTGATAACTTTGATGAAATTGACCCACCTCTAGATACTAAAAGTATGTCAGTAGTTGCAGCAATGTATGAAGTGATGGATATTTGTAGAAAATAAGGTATAAACTGAACAGAAATTTTAGCGGCAGAGGATAATGTTGTATGACAAATGTAGGGGAATTAAGGAGAAGAGAGTGGGCAAGCTCTGGCGTCATACTATATATTTATATACCCTTCATGCTGCTTTTTGAGACAAGCAGACTTCATACAAAGTGTAGAAAAGGAATGTTGTTTTTTAAAAAAAACCGCCTCAGCTGTTTCTTCTTAAAAATATCATCAACTCCATCCATCCATTCATTTCTCAGTCCTTTCTTATGTTATATATTTGTTTTGAGAGTTGATGCTCATTCTTTCTCTCTAGACAGCCTTTAATTTACCCCTCGGTAGTCCTTTGATACTGGTCACTCATTTTTATATTCTAACTATATTCCTTCGGCATACATTCATTCTTCATCCTACCTCTTTTTGTCTTAAGTGTCCCATTCCCGTTTGTTTTAAGGCAGTGTTTCTCTCTGAGGCTAAGGCTGAGAAACACTTCCTTACATGAAATGTAAGGAAACAGTTCCTTAATGAAAATAACCAAAATAATACTTTATTATTAAAGTTTAAAACCCCATTCCTTTCTTCCTGAAATACTTTGATTATAAACATGGTCAGATCTCTCCAGTGTTGCCAAACAGGTTTTAGAGGAAAGACAATAGGATTTCATTCGAAAGTACATAAAGCTGAGATAGGCTGCCTTTTATTTTTAGTTTAGTGTAGGAATATACCAGCGGTTATGCTGATATTTACATCCTGCCCTGCATGGGGATTTTGGTGTTGTTGTTTTTTTTGCATTCTCTTTTTTCTTTCAAAAGTTAACACACTTTTAGTGCTTAAGAGCTGAAAAGAAAAGAAAAGAAAGAAATAAGCAAGAATATTTTCCCCAAAATACTTCCCTGGCCAATTTTGGTGGTATGAATTTAAGGGTCTCTCAGAGCCACAAATAACAGGAGCAAGAGTTTTGAGGGATGGGAGGGAACCAAATGTTAATGTTTTACTAAATCTGCTGATGCTTAACATTCATCTAAATTGGTTAGTGGAATTTTCTTAAGAATGGCCAAGTTTATTTGTCATTTATGAAATTTCTGTAGGTCCAAAGGATCGAGAGTTTTCCTAAACTATGCAATCATCAGTAGTTAAAAGTTAAATGTAGAGTTGTTTATAATGCAAGGCTCGTTAAAAATAAAAAGAAAGAGGAAAGAACATTTTGAGTGGTAACAAAGGGAGGAAAAAACCTCTTATTGTACAGGTGCATAATCTTCTTTTATATTCCTGGTCAAATTAAACCATCTAAGCAAAATTACCTTGCTATATTGTTATGAACTTAATGATTTTAACATGTATATATCTATGATATATACTTATTAACTATTAGATGCTGTCCTTTTATCAACATCATGATAATGATAATGAAGATGCAGTTTAACTAAAGGCTTTTGGTGAATCTTAAGAAATAATAAATAACAGCTTTTTTGACATTTTCCATTTTGACATTTTACTAGAATTATACAATTCCAGTAAATATCAATGGTGCCCTGACATTTACACTAACAGTGATCCCTGACTGTTTCTTTTACTCAGGTACTACATTTTTATTTAAAGTTTTTAGGACTGTTTATAAATGAAAGCATACCAGTATCGTGACTATAGGCTCTATCTCACTCTTAAACTTATTAATTATGGTACATAATTATCACTGATTATCTGGATCCATTTCAGTCTAGCTTCTGGCCAGATTACAGTACAGATTCAGCATTCATCACATTTGC
This sequence comes from Oxyrhabdium leporinum, assembly GCA_032468155.1. Lineage (NCBI taxonomy): Eukaryota > Metazoa > Chordata > Lepidosauria > Squamata > Cyclocoridae > Oxyrhabdium > Oxyrhabdium leporinum. The sequence goes on from JANHFL010004292.1 coordinate 6,856, forward strand.
TGATGATCTCTGATGGAGCCAAGATGCAAGTGGTACATCTATCCTAGTGCTCCTTGATCTCTCGGTGGCTTTTAATACTTTTATCCACAGTATCCTTCTGGACCAGCTGCAGGGCCTAGTAGGCAAGGCACTATCCTCGGTAATTGGTTTCAGTCAGTAGTGATGGGAGGAGAAATTATATCTTACATGGTTTATCTTACATGGGGTTTATAAAAGCTCAACACTCTGTTCAACATCTCCCAAACACTGGGAGGATCATCCGCTACTTTGGGGTGCAGTATCATCAGTATGTGTGTAGATGAATATCCAACTTTACATTTCTATCCCAGGTTGCATAGATGAAGCTGCCAATGTATTGACCCAGTGCCTGGACACTGCAATTGCTTGTACTACTTCTATAGTAACCAGATCTGCTAATTCCTAGCTTTTGGGTTATGTCTAAATTATTGAGATTGATACTGCACTGTATGTAGAAATTGTGACTGCTATTCCTAAACTTCTGCACTGTGGAACTGGTAGTGTAGATCCCCCAATGTCTTAATGCTGATGTTAATATCAATAGTACTTAGACTTGTATACCACTTCATAGTGCTTTACAGCCCTTTCTAAGTGGTTTACAGAATCAGCAGATTGCCCTTGACAATCTGGGTGTTCATTTTACCGACCTCAGAAGGATGGAAGGCTGAGTCAACCTTGAACCGGTGAGGATGAAACTCCTGACTGTGGGCAGATATAGCTTGCAATACTGCATTCTAGCCACTAATTCAATATGGCTCTTCAAGGTAAGGTTCAAAGGCATTTTGGATTTCGTGGGCATCATTGCCAAGAAAAACATAGGCTTGTCACTTACTCATATGGACAAACACATGTTAGATTTGAAACATGTGTGACATTACATTGCATCCTTTTCCATTGTCCACTCACTTTTAAGCTGCACAATATCACCATGCAACAGCAACTGTGGAAGGGGCAAGGAGGTCAGTGTGACATAAACTTTGGTGTTCTAATGCAAACCCGTATCTTTTCTATTTGTAATGTAATGTCAAATGCATATCCCAAAGGACAGAACTTGACACATTTTTTCCCGCACTGTGACATGAACAGTGAGAAATTGCTGGCTTTCTGACATTGGTAAGGATAGAAGGATAGAAAACCTATAAAAATGGATCATTCCAGCTGCATGATCCAGGTCATTTCTTGAGTGCTGTTGGAGATTTCCCCAATAATGTGATGGGCAGTTCTTCCACAAATTAATTGTTAAGACACCAAGGTTGTTGGATAAAATTGTTACAGAACAGCCTCCATCAAACCATCAATCTCTTTATAAAGAGCTCTAGAAAATAAGCAAGATAAAACTTATCTAAAATAATGTTAGCAGAAAACAAGGAGCAGATTAGATCAATCACAGGCATGGTTCCTTGCTTGGTCTAAATTACAATGAAGCATGCTTACTTTTCCACTTTTATTACATTATCAGGATAATCCATTCATTGTTGAAAGTTTCTTTGCAGAGAAAATAGCTTATATTTGTTCAGAGATCGATATCACAGTTTAACATGATGACTGCTGTTTGACTATTTGATTTTGCTGATCTTGTGGAAGCTGAGGAAATGGATTATCTGTTGTATGGGGCCTCTCATATGTGATCTGGATTCATATTATTTCTGGCTTCTTAGCTATCTGACAGAGGCATCATGTGCCTGGAATTGGGATGTGCTACTTAGCCTTGAATGAAGCAGAATTGGAACTTCTGGGGAAAAAAATTCTAGCCATTCACTTTGTTACAAATCCTTCCTTTCTGGGAAAACTTCTAGATAATATGAGATGGAATCAGCTACAGAGGATCCTAGGTGAAGTGGATTATCTAAATTCCTCCCTTTCTAAATTAACTCCCAAAGGTGCTTTTTCAAGAGGCACTTTCTGGTTTTTCTCTGAGCTGAGAGCTGAAGAAGCTTCTTGGATGACAAGCAAAACATCTTCAAAGAAAAACTAGAAAGTCCTGTTGCCTCTTGAAAAAGCACCTTTGGGACAACCATTACCTGGATGGCTGAGAATCTCCATAGATGTTTCTAGATTAAGGTCTAAGCATGAGACAGAAACAGTTCTGATTCAGCTAGTGACTATCCTAACTCAAGTTCTGAAATATGGAATCTGTCCTTTAGGCATTTGAACTATATTTGATTCCATGGCAATCCTATATTGCTGAATCACATATGACGGTTGGGAATCAAGACATATTTACAGTAGCCATGCTCTTACCTTATAATTCCAGACTGTAGAGTGGGGAAAAGAGCTGTCAAGCACACAGCTTGTCCAATATGGGATACCATAATTTTTTCTGTCTCTTTTGCTACAGAAAGCTGCAAAAAGAGGCCATCCAGCAATCTGAGATGAGCAATGTATCATCATCATTGCTTGTTTTTAATTCTATATTATAAACCATCCTGAGTTTAAGGAAATGGGCAGTATATAGAGATGTGTGTAAATGTACACACACATATGTGCATACATTGGGTAGCTAGCATTTATCCTAGAAATCAGTTAAAGTTAGCTGAAATATATTTGTTCAGTTGTTCTAAATAAATGTAGATCTTTTTAGATAAATATATATATGGAATTAATTATACATTCAGATCATACAACAAATTTGATTTTCTCCCCATTTATTTCAGATTACCTACAAGGCTGTTGGATCTCTAGATCCTACTGCTGATTTGTTGAACCAGAGAGGAAAAGTCTTCAAACTAAGGAATGAAACTCACCACCTCTTTGTAGGGTTATACCCAGGAACTACCTATTCATTCACTATTAAAGCCAGCACAGTAAAGGGTTTTGGACCTCCCATCACCACACGGATTGCAACTAAAATTTCAGGTATTACTATTAAGGGAAAAACGGCATGCTGAGAAAATTCAGTTTTTACTTTGAATTTGGTAGATAGAGGGAAAATAATTAGCATTCTGTCAAAGTTAAAGCAATTAGCATCTTGGGCTGCATTTTTTAAAATGTTCCTGGGGTGGGAAATAATTTGTCAGATTTCTCATAAAACAGTGAGACAACCCTGTCATTTAACATTGTGCACTTTAATAAATAATAAGACATAGTGGGTGGGGCTTTTTGTTTTGTTTTGTTTCCAGTTAATCATTGCTTTCTGAAACCATTTAATTTTAAACAGAAATTGATCTAGAATGATTCAAAACATTCCCGTCATCACTAAGCTTTGTGCAATCTGCAGATGCACCCAGCAACAAAAAATGTCTATAACTGTGTGACTGTCCGCTTTGCATTTATGTAAAACATTTTCATATTCGAGTATAAAGAAATTATAGAGCTGGTAGGATACAACACATTGCTTCTTTTGCTTTAATATAAATAAGGGTCAATGTTTATTCATTTAGATTTTGAAATCATTAATACACAATATTGAGATTTGAAGAAATGAGCTTAATTTCTTTTGTTGCCTTTATGCTTTGTGCTAAAACATAATATGATTTGTTTATTCTGGGCTTAGGTCAATGCCTGAAAGGGGTCCGTTCACACAAACTGTTACATTGCTTTAGAAATAGCCTCTTGCAGAAGACAGATGTAAACTAAGATGTGAAATTGGAAAGAGAGCAAGAGATATTTAAACAAACATAAAGGAACATGGAGAAAAAAATAGCAAGAAAACCAGTTCATTCTAATTGGGTTAAAAATTCACTGCTACAAAAGAACAAACAGCATCAAAAAGCATTTTGTATTTGATTCCCTTCTACTGGTTGATTTACAGAAACATAAATATTTATGTTTTTCCACAGCCCCATCGATGCCAGAATATGATACTGACACCCCTCTGAATGAAACAGAGACCACCATTACAGTCATGCTGAAGCCTGCACAGTCTCGTGGTGCGCCAGTCAGGTAATTTTTTCTTCTTGTTGTTTAGTCTCCTTTTTCAAAAATGTCATGACATGTGTCATTCCATATTTCTAGATTATAAAAAGGAAGAATTATAACAAAACAAAGAAAGCTGCAATAGCATCACTTCCTCAGGGAACCATTGTAGCATTGAAAGATACAGAGAAAGTATCTCTAAAAATAAATTCTAAAATTGATAGTGATTGCACTGTGGTCTAAAAGACTCAAAATTCTATGTTGTCTGGGGCATGAAAATGTGAAAGAATTCTCCAAAGGTTCCTCTGAGAGCTAATTTAGGCATTCTGCTCTCTCTCGATTTCATAACAGAATGAATGCTAGCGTCAAACCATGTCTGCTAGTATTCATTTTCCTCTATCAAAAATTCCACACACAAAATATGCACATAAAAAAGTGCTATTGAAAGTTGTGGGCAAAAAGCTGTGGATCAACTTTGAAGGAACACTCAAAAACCTTTTTTCAAGTTTTGTAGAACTGGTCCTTCAAAGCATAACTACGTAGTTATACCTGTTTTTTTTAAGTGAAGCTACTGTTTTTAGTTTTGAGCAATTAAAACTACCCCCAAGTAGTTGGTCTGTGACTTGGTCCCTATGGGGGTAAGGGAATTAGAGGAGCAGGTGAACTTACAAAGTGCCACTCTGAAAACTATTTAAGGCAGCCATACAGCCAGTCAGATCTGCTCTGAGTTGTATTAAAGTTGTATGGGTATTTTGAATCGGACGCAGACACATTCTGTCTTGGTTACTAAGGAACACTGTTAGTCACTTTTAGGCAAGATTGTTGATAAGGTGATAAGTTTGCAGATTCAGAAGATCCAGAAATAGACAAATTATCTGGATTGTTTTCATATTGTTTTCTGACTATTGTACTAAGATAATATTGATTACCCTTGTAGATGACCCTTAGTAGGTTTACTGGGATGGGGGTTGTGTATCTAACCTGTTTTTCACTATTCTCTAAGTGGCCTTCAAAACACAGAATCCTTCTGAAGTTTCTTTGAAGTGAGGTGCATGATGTTATAATTCTGTACACCTTATCTGGGTCACAACAATAAACTAAATCATAATAGTATGACTTAATACAAAATATGCACTCATTAGTAATAAAGCTCTTATCTTGCTTAACTAATGAAAGACACACAGTTGTTAGCTATAATGGAGTTATAGCATATGTTTTACATCTAATGTTCTGGTTCCAGGTTGCATCTAATAACCTATCCTTCAAATTTTATCTTAGGCCAATATATGCATGTTTAGGATTGGTAAATATTGGGACACTTCTTCTATTTCAATAGCCCAAATATTTACAGATTTTATACATACCTCCACCCAAAAAAATCATTATGTATTTTCAGCTCATCAATAATATGCATTGGTTGAAATCAATATTTCACTTTCAAAGTAAAAATAGCAATAGCACTTAGACTTATATACCACTTTGCTGTGCTTGGTTGATCTAGAGCAGAGAAGAGCAACAAAGATTATTAGGGGCCCGGAGGCTAAAAAGGAAGAACGGTTGCAGGAATTGGGTATGTCTAGTTTAATGAAAAGAAGGACTAGGAGTGATATGACAGCAGCTTTCCAATATTTGAGGGGCTGCCACAAGAAAGAGGCTCCAAACAGTAATGGGCTCCTACCAGTTCAGACCGGTTCTAGCGAACCGGTGTTTCCAGTAAGCAGTTGGCCTGCCCACCTGTCTCTGCCCTTTCCTGTCCTGTATTTCCCTGTTTTTTAGTTCAGCTGATTCATGCGGTACAGCAGATTGCCGCACACCTCAGCTGTTTTACTCACCAGCGCTGACATAGAAGGTAAGTTTTTAAGCTTAAAATGGGTGGTTTTTGAACGCTAAGCGAGTAAGCAAAGTGCGTGCTCACTGAACTGGTTGTTAAACTGGTTGTGGCCTACTGGTGGCTCCAAAGCACAAGAAGCAATGGATGGAAACTAATCAAAGAGAGAACCAACATATAATTAAGGAGAAATTTTCTGACAGATCAAACAATGAGTTGTGGATGCTCCAACAATGGAAATTTTTAAGAAGAGATTAGACAAATTTGTTTGAAATGGTATAGGGTTTCCTGCTCAAGAAGGGCTTTGAACTAGAAGACCTCCAAGGTTCCTACCAACTCTGTTATTCTGTTATTCTGGTCCAAGTGATTTGCTATGTATAAGTCTGTAGGAATTCATATCAATCACCAGAATATTCATTTCTTATTAAGATAACAGTAGCTGTAGATCAGTTTATCATGTTTGAGAAGATACTCCGTAACATTTAAACATTCCAGATTCTTAATAAAAAGGAAGATTATCACTTTTCCAGTGAAATTAACAGATTTAATGTGGATAGTTTTACTTTGCGTCAATATGACCACATGTAAATCCCACAGGACTCAAACCTCTAAAGTGAAGTATTTATATTAGAAATATTGTTAGATATTTCACATCAGAAATATGTGTGAGCTCCAAAACTAACTTCCTCTCACATTTTTTAAAAAAAAAACAAACAAACACATTTCCTACTTCTGTGGAATACTTAAAAACGAAATGTATTTCCCTACTACTTTTCTTTAAATGAATAAATGACAAAGTGCTGGCTGAAATGATGGAAAGTAAACAATTATTCAGTTCTTATTTTGGAATACGAATGAAGAAAGCTTAATTTATCACTGAACTATTTTTATTAAAATAAACATTTTATGTTTGCATTGTGTTTGTATTTGTCAATTAGCAAACTATATACAATGATTACTATATGTTCTTGGAGACCAGAATATGCTGTTATATATTATATATCTTTCTTTCTAATTTTGTTCTATCTTCTTATTTAAATTTTGCTATTTTCTTTTTTTATTGGACATCTTAAAAAAAATAAGCTTCTTCCTGTAAATCAATAAGCATCTATCAAAAACTGTGTGAAAATCTTTCTGAAAACCTTGTTCCTTTATAGAATCATCTGTAAAAATAATTGAAATGTCAATGCAGATGTTTTCATACAAATACATACAAACATCCAACAACTGAGAAGTCTATTATAATGAATGTTTTCCCCTCAGACAAGGAGATTCAGTTGCAAAATCAAGATTAGCCTTTCCTTTCCCCCTAATTTCCCCCCAAATTGGACTTCACATGCTCTTTTGTTAAATCCACTTTCTATTCATTCTGTTAGGAGATCTGTTGATCTGCAAATATTGAAACTGCTAATCTGTATCCTCCCTCCCTTCCTTCCCTCATCCCACAAAATAATGTATGAAACATTCAGAATCCTCCCACTTTCTCATCATAAAAGCTCAAACTCAGTCATGTTTTGTATTCATTGCTTTTCCATGTATATACATGAAGTAAGTACAGCAAATTTTCAAAACATTTTTTTCTACGTGGATTCTGACCAAACACATTCATTTTTAGGTCTCAAAATAGACCCTCTACCCTTTCAACTTATTCATTCACTTTACATAACAGATTAATATTTTTCCCCCAGATACCATTCATTCAAAATGAATTACAGAATAACAGACTTGGAAGGTCTTTGGAGATCTTCTAGCCCAACCCCCTGCTTAAGCAGGAGACCTTATACCATTTCAAATTGTTGTCCAATTTCTTCTTAAAAATCTCCAGTCATGGACAAATTACAATTTCTGGAGGCAACTCGTTCCACTGATTAATTATTTTAACTACAAGGAAATTTATTCTTAGTTCTATGTTGGTACTCTCCTTGATTAGTTTCCATCCATTGCTGTACTTTTTTGCCCCAAAACACATTTTATTATTTGACTTTTCAAGTATCATAATTCCGTGGAATGTAACATGCAACTATCATCAAAATACGCATTTCTATTTTTCATATATATGTACAGTAACTCAGAAAACATCAATTTATATTTTTGGAGACATATTTTAGCCCTTTAATGCTTAATTAAACCCTTTATGTCATTTCCTTCATGTATTCATCAGCATCATTCAACATGATCAGGCTATTTTCATTCAGGTCATTACCTTCTCTACTTTCTCCTACTTTCCAGACGTGAATTTACCTATTCCCTTTTTTTTTGTTCATTCATTCATTTAATAATAATTTATACCTGTTACGTTCCAAGTCAAAATCTTCCCAATACTGAAGATGTGCTAAAGGATTTTTATCTGAGCTGCCAATCATAGCTTTGTCTGATTTGATAAAAATCTTTCTTATTAAGAAAGGTATTCCTTATATTACAATTTTTATCTTTTTCACATGCAACATTTTTTTTTCTGACAATAACAATAGGTTACCTTTGCTACAATAGCCTTAAAATTCAGTTCCTACCAACTAGGAAGTTTATGCAGTATACTATCCCATACTGAGGATGCATCCATCAAATTAATTAAAAATGAATTATCACACCTGTTTTCTATTAGAATAATGCAAACAGGGTAGGATATGCATACGTCTACTAGAATTTACTAGAGTACAGTAGATTTTACAGCTGAAGACAGATGTAAAATTTACCCTCTGGTTTTGGTGTGCAATGAGCAGTAATTGTCATGGCATCATGAATCAAGCTCTAGAAGCCTGTTTTATCTGATGATTGGAAGATCTCTAGACATACATGTAAGAGGTTTATTCCTTAGAGTAGAACTTTACTGCCCACTTTGGTATCAGCAGAGAAAGCAAGTCAGAATAACCCTAGTTGAAACTTTATAATGCTTTGCTGTGAGCATCATGTTGGTCTGCTGAATTGAGACTGTCGGAGAGTAGGTCAGGAGCTGATATACATAAATAATTAAATAAATAAGAGATTTTTACTCTGGATACTATGATCTAATATTGTATACAAGTGAAAATATTATTTCCAAACCAGTATGTTTTTCTATGTACAATATATACGGTATAGTATAAGAAATATAATGTGAGTGGTGCGGTGGCCTAGAGGTGGAGCTCTCACCTCACAATCAAGAAGTTGTGAATTTGATCCTAGGTAGAAGCAGATGTGTCTCTCTCTGGGCACAATGAGAATATATCTACTGAAAGAAACTCTGCATTGGTGACAGGAAGGGCATCCAGCCCATAAACACTCATCTCCATTCAGTTGCCCGGACTCCACCCCACAAGGGATTATGAGGTCGTTAAAAGAAGATGAGTATAAGAAATATAATGTAAGAAATAAAGTTTAGCCTACCATATACTCACAGATAAGCTGCAAATTTTAGTTTCCAGATGCACCTCAAAATTGGATGGGCTTATCTGAGAGTATACAGTATGTTGTTTCCCTCATCTTTGTAGAATATGTGTATATTCTGTATACATCCCCGTATAATCCCATCATTGATAACCAGACTCACATTTTTTACCAAAATATTTTAACCAAGATGCAGTCCCCTCAATATGTCAATTCTGAAAATTAAAACATGAAAATTTGACAGTTGGCTTATCTGCAGGTAGTGAATTTATCATGGTACTTTGCTTAAAAATGCATGGGTTGACTTACCATGGATGGGCTTTTACATGAGTGGTTACCTTTAGTTAATTTTCCTCCCTTTCATCTTTCTTTTTCTGTTTCTTCTCCCCTCTTTATTTCAATTACTGATTGTAGAATGTCTGTGAGTTCTCTCCCAGCTATCATGATGCCAAACAAAGCCTTTAAATCAGAGAGGTCCACTGTCCAGGATCTGAATCTCTGTACACATAATAGGGTCCACCCTTCTGATCTTTCTGTGCTCTAACAAGCTACTCCAGGTTTTTATTTCTAATCTTTCCCTTCATCTCAAGGCTGCAATCTCTGGATTATTCTGCTATTTCACTTCTCTTCTAGGTGATTTCCTCACCATCATCATGAATTTCCCCTCTCTATCTTCTTTTCTTTAATGTTTTTATATACTAAATTATAGCATTTTATCTGTTTCTGCATATGTGTTCTTGGTCTTGCACTGAATTCATTGTTTTCCCATAAAAAAAATGACCTTGGCATAGACCCAACCATTTTTCTTCAGCCAAATGCTTTATCCTTCTCCAGCCATTACTATAGGATAAACCATAGCACCCACAGATTTAGATTAAGTTATAGACCATTATATACAATAATATATTCAAACTCTGACTGAAAAGTGTTTCAGCTAAATACTGTCTATTGTTTGGGTTAATATTTTGTAGTAAGAACTTCATTAATAGGAAGTTGTGGATCAAGTTTGCCCTATAAAACCAACTTGCAAATTGCTGTTCTGCACACCATAATATATGGTAGCAACATCAATATCTTCAAAGTTTTCTGAATATATAATATAGAAGAAGATGGGGATAACTGATAAAAATATTTTGGGAACAATCATCCTACTTCCATTATAATAATATCAGTATTATATGTTCATTTGTGAACATATCAATTTAACAAACTGTTATTGAGATTTTTATATAAACTGATATTGACATTGACTACTACTGAAACATACAGGAAAGTACTTAATGCAGAAACTATTTATTTTGCAACTTTCCATTAATATTGAATATCTGTTTTAGTCTGTCTTGGTTTTCAGTAGGGAAAAATATGTATTAACTCTGTAAGCATTAAACAAACATATTAAAAATACATTAATAGGTTTACTGAAGTGGAAACATAAATAAACACAATACACTTAAACTTATTGTTTGTTTGATAGAGATATTTCTGGTTTGGAAAATTTATATCCAGATTTTTAATAAAATATTTAGATATATATTTGCTAGCCTATTTATGGGCATAGATAAATTGTTCTTATTTCTCAAAATGAGTTATGTGGTTAAGGTTTTTTTAAATCATTTGCAGCTTAATCTAGAATAACCATATAATATTCTAGAAGGTGTCTCAAAGACAAAATAGCCTCCGAAAGGAGGTATCATCTCTGATTTGGTTGGTGGCAAAACTTTCTTCTTATTACTTGGCATCCACTGCCCATTTATTAGTCTACAGGAACCATTATCCCAAACTGTCCTCTCTTGGGACTTCCTATTGTTCCTAGTCCTAACAGTTTTAAAATATCAGTTGCTGAAATCCCATTCATATATGGAGAGTTGGAGGATTTCTCTCATGTATCTTATAGAAATTTCATTTCTATTCTCTCAAATATTTGGAGATCATGTAATATAATTTTGTTAGAATTTTTTTTGTCATTTTACTGATCATTTGAGCTCACTATCCTGAATAGTATGATGTTATTTGTAAACTTCTTTTTCTTAATGATACTTCCTGGCTATAATAGCAATTAATAAATGAATACGAATATCCCCTGTGGAAACTCAATATAGATCACTCAGATCTACTGTAGCTAATAGCCACATCTCAGAGTAGACCCAAATATGGCACTCTGTATCTTTTTATGCCTTATACCAAGCTACCTGGAACAAATTCCTTCTATGCTTTGGACCTAAACACAAAGAAAGAGATGACTAAGTTCCCCATTTTTCTGTATATTACTGAGACATTTCAAGACTTAATTATATCACAGGTATATAAATTATGGAAACATGTTAATGCTCCCATGATTAAAATTATAGAGAGCCTAATTGAAAAAGCATAAACCGAAATGAGGAATTCATAATTATAGTTTGCTTTGAGATATTAATTTTCCTCCATAATGAATGCATAATTCTTCAAACTAGAAAAAGAGACTATTGCATTAACGTGTTAACTGAAGATAGAATCGGGAATTGTCATAAGTGCATAGTGAAGATACAAAAGAAACTAATTAGAGTGTAAGTGTAGTACACCAAGAGTTCTTTTGTCTATAGGAACTAGTTAACTAAAAAAAAATACAGAAAGTTTATGTGGATTCTTGTGAACTTTGGGAATGAGAAAATTTATAGAATACAAAATTTATAGAATACATCTCATGGGCTTATGATCATTCATGCCTGGGTGACTTCTCAGTTGGACCACTACAATGCACTCTACTTGGGGCTGCTTTTGAAAACCAAAAATATTACAACTTGTCCAAATTGTGTGAAACTAGGTATGCCTTGGTTTGCCTATATCATACTGCTGTTGGGCAAGCTGTACTGGCTCCTAGTTTTGTTCTAGCTTCTAGTTTAATTCAAGGTGCTAATTATTTAAAGCCCTACCTTTATCAGGGTCAAGCTATTTGTGGGACCATCTCTTTCATAAAGTTCAATAGGTTGAGCATGCTCCAGACCCATTCCCTTAAATGCCATTATCTAGAAGAACCTAGAAGCTCCTTTTTCCATAGTAACTCTTCCCTGGGATCAAGATTTCTAGCAAAACATAGAGTTGTCTTTTCTTTCAGGTACTAAAATAAGTTAAGGTTGGATACTAAAGAGTGTACTGCTCAATGGATTGGATATTCTTGATTAAAACTCTAGGTTTTGCATATTATTGTCTTTTTATTATTCTCATAAACCAGCCAAAAATGTATTTCATAAAATGGGTGTCTATATAAATCCAAATAAATGTTATTGTTTTTAGGTCAGTATTTAAAATGGGATTATAACCACTATTTAATCCTTTTGATACTGAATGGTCTTTTGCAATAAGTATTTGAAATAGTGGCTTTATTGCCAATAATTCTTCATGAAGAGGATCACCTGCATAGAATGTAGGTTTAAGTTCAGTGATTCCCAGAGTTTTAGTAAGGTGGATCTGTCCCTGTGCTTGTGTTTCAATGTTTCCTTGCATTGTTCATAGCAAACTGATTTAATTGGGAGACGAGAAGCTTCTTGCTTTTTAAACGTCTTTAGCAAAATGTGATGGTTCCACTTCCAAGTTAATGGTAGAATCTTTGGTAGAAACCAGATTTCAATTACTTTGTTATTCTTGTCATCCAAAATATCTTTTTGAGGAGTAAACTTGAAAGACAAAGTTTTCTCTCTCAGCATTTCTGATGGTAGTTTTCATAGCTATATGTTACAATCGTTGTCATCAGAATAATGTATCTCTGCAATTTAACATTTGTCTAGATTTATCATCTTTCTCTAAAATTGAAGCCATCTCTTTATTTTATGGTCACATTTCAACATTTCTATAAATTTTTGAGCTTAAGAAAATAAAGTCTGTTACCTCTTCAACTTTTTGCATTGGATTGGCATTGGACATTAACATAATTGTTTAACAAGTGGATAGGTTATAGATTGAGCCTAGGTGGCACAGTGGTTAGAGTGTTGAACTGCAGGCCACTTCTGCTGATTCAATCTAGCGGTTCAAATC
>JANHFL010004292.1:44321-71133 GCA_032468155.1 Oxyrhabdium leporinum
TCCGGGTCCTCATTTTACCTACCTCGGAAGGATGGAAGGCTGAGTCAACCTTGAGCCTAGTGGGATTTGAACCGCTACCAATCTGTGTCTAGTCATGGGAATCTGCTCATACCTCCAGATAATTTTTTCTTTTTTAGTTGTGTTTCACTGAACTCCTTTAAGTTTAGAACTACAGTACAATTTTCTTTATATGTGCTGTAATTATAGATAAGTATAATTTATTGTATGTTCTATAATAAATGGTACAGGGGGAGGAACCTGTTTAGCGCATTTTTCTTGTTTACTAAAAATATTTCCTTAGAGTTAAACCTTTGTTATAGCAAAGACAAGCAATCCATCAAAAAACATGCATAAAATAAATTCTACTATACTAAACACCAGTTCCCATTTATCTCTGTAAATCCTGAGGAGGAGAAGCAGCAACCTACAAATATAGCTTATACACGAGCATTAGAATTCTGTAAAAATATATCCTGCATACATTTTTGCACTTGAATTTAAATTCAGTTCAATGAATTAAATACTGTACATTTTTCCATTTCTTTTGCAGTTTCTCTTGATGAAAATGATGGGGGGGGGGGGAATAGCCCTCTGTAGAGGTATATAAAATGACTGAATTTGAACCCTTTCAAATTTTGAACCATTTCATTTTTAATTCAAACATTATTTAATGTGTGAACCAGCTATTTGACAACAAAACAGGCTGTTTGATTATTTTGGAAGTGTTTTAAGCTTAACATAGAGTGGTTTGCACACAAAGCTCTTCAAAATGAGACATTCTCTTGGGTTGACCATTTTGGATTGAAAACAGTTTGAACTTACATGATGCTATTCATCTGTAGCTTCTTGCATTAAATGGAAACAAATTAGCAAATTTTACACAACTAAGCTAAATTTGGGGGCATTTGTTCATAGACTTGTTTTTTTTTCTCCACTAATTCCAGTAAAATATAATAGAAGCAGTAAGTGGGGTAAAAATAACACATGTCTTTTATAAACAAAAGATTTTGTATGGAATCACATTCTACCTTTATTTATTTATGAGTAATCATTTTGTTTGAATATTAATTTATATTTCACTATGCTACTATTTATCATCTAATTGTTTTAAGGCATACTTATATGGAATTTAATATAATAATTCTGGAATGGAGGGAAAAAAGTAATTTATATGTTTTCTTCCTACAATTATTTATCTTTTCACTAAGTGTAACCAGATTAGAGCAAAGTTTTTGTATAACAAAAATGTGTGTGTGGTATAAACCACAATTTATACAAACACAGCAAATAAAACAATAGAAATTACAGCTAATTAATTTTATCACAGAAATGCTTCATGTTGATCTATATTCCCTAGTAAACTTAATGACATATCAAAGTATCAAAAATCTTGGCTATGCAAAGATAAATCTGCATATACAGTTATTGGTATGGGTTCCAGTTCTAGGTGCCACATTGGAAGAAAGATTTATAAAAAATGGGAGTGCTTCCAGAAAAAGCGATGAGGATAACCAGGGGGCTAGGAACTGAATTCTATAAATGAGTTTGAAGTACTTATAGCTATGTTTAGCCAGAGAGATATAGGGGATATGATAGCATTGTTGCAATATTTGAACATGTGTCATGTGGAAAGTATAACATTGATTTTCTTTCATTTCAGAATACAGGACAAAGAACAATGGATTTAAGTTAATAGGAGGCAGATTCACCTTAAATTATTGTGGGGAGGGAAACCTGCTCCAAAGTAAAGGCAATAATCCTGAGGATAGATCAGCTGAAAGAGCAATTAATGGATCGAAAAACATTGAAAATATTTGCCTTACTGCTTTTTCTTAATTGATTTCCATCTAGACAGAAAAGGGCCATGTACACTATAAACTTACTCTTGTTTTACTAATTGACTCCTAATGCCTCAGGTTTAAACTATTCTTTTTTTCTGTGAGGGTTCTGTTTTCCACATAGTGATTTATGACCAGGATGGTAGTTAGCAAATTTCTAACCTAATATAACAAACTAATTTCAGAAAATGAAGGATTGCCAGAAAAGTAAAGCTTACATCCAGGAATTTAATATATACCGTATTAAGACCATTAGTATTTCTGCACAAACACATTTTGGGGGTTTCATAATCTTGTACACAGTCAATTTTCAAACAATAATTAAGAAAACAGCAATAGGGGCCCACTAGCTTTAACAAAAAGGTTTTTGGTCCAGTTGTCTTTTGTCACTTACAAAATAGAAGCAAGCTAGAAATAGACATTAAACAGGACTATCTTGTCAACAAAATCTGTTGGTGCCCTGAAGTTACTTTTATGCCTTCATCTAATCAAGTAGGTCAGAAGTTGTACAATAATTGGATCACAGTGGAAAGTATTGTCATATTGAGAGACATATGGCTTGAAAAAAAGCTATCGTGCTTTGAAATGAGAAGCAAGTTAAAAAACATTGGTGAGCTGGAATATCTGAGGAATAAATGAACTGAGTCTTCCAAAACCCAGTACTCACAAGTAGTTAAATAAACAAATAATAAGATAGAGATTACAAAAACAAGAACTATATATCCTAGCCATTCTGAATTCAGCCTTCAAGAAAATGAGTAATCTTTCAGCCCATCGAGCAAAAAGGACAAGATTCTCTTGTCTTTTTAAGCAATGAGGCAGAAAAATAGTAATTTAATTAGACAAACGTGAGACTTTACCTTAAGATATCAGAGTGGCATCTGCTCACAGCCTAAGGCATTATGGCTGATCAGCAACAGACACAATTCATTTAATTTTCCTGATGCATTTTGCTAACCCAAAAGGGGGAGGGGGTGATATCAGTGCAGAACTAGGTAAGGAGAAAACATTTTGGAATTAAATCGCAACAAAATTGCCACAAAATTGAAGTAATGTTGAAATGAAAGATGGATAGATAGTCAAAATATTTTATCTAAGTGACATAAACACAAAATCAAACTGAGATGCTTGTGAGAAGTTTAATTAAAATGATTCTGTGTTGAATATAGGCACCTCAGATTCATTTGACTATGGTCAGGCCTCATAATATTAGTATTTTGCTGGTTTACATGCTTCATTAAAATAGCCATTACTAGCCTTAGCACTGAATACAATTTTAACTTGTGATCATTCATTTAATGATGGTACAAATGTATAACAGCCTTAATGAAAATGACTTACAACAAATCCTCAAAGTTGTGACTATCACACTACTTGTAGGCACATGATCACAATTAAAGTGCTTGGCAACTGGCTCTCATTTTCAATGGCTATGTCTTGAGATTATGTGATCACAATTTGAAACCTTCTCTACTGGCTTCCAATAATCAAAGTTAATGGGGGAAGCTAGATTTGCTGAATAACTTAGTAAAAATGTTCATAAAAATGGGCCTGATCATCTGATGACTTGCTTTACAACTACACTGATTTACAGTGGAAATGTGGGTCCCAGTTATGGTCATAAGTTGAGGACTACCTATACAGAAGATCTATCATTTTTAAAAAGATTATTCCTTGTCTATTTATCTATTGGTTGCAGGTTCAAAAGGTAGAAACATGCTATTTCTTACACATTTTTCCAATACCAAAATATTTCAGAAAGGGAAAGTAGTGCTACGTTCTAATCAAATTTGTGTGTTTCCTAATTCAAAAATGGAAGAGGCTGCAACAATGGCACTTAGTGACAAGTAGACAAAAATAAACCTATTTTATTAGAGGTCTACTGTTTTCAGTCTGATAATTATTGTCTAATTTTTAATTAGAAGTTTCTGGAAAAATCAAAATATTGACATTAGAGATAAATGAAGGCAGGACTTTAAAACCTTGAGGTTTCTTCTCTAAATCTGAATTTACAATTTATCAACTACCATCTTTTTAAAAAAAAACACCCTAGTGTTCAGAGGTTTCTTTCATATTTCTTTTATATTGCTTAGTGTGATTCCATGAATGCTGTCCTCTGAAAATAGGGGCTTCTCTCTTAGGACTTCTTGTACTGGTTATGTAGCCACATAGTTTTATCTGGTCACATGGCCTGTCACAGAAGCTGTAGGAACAAAACCTCTTTCTTTTGTCTTAAGAAGCATTTTTACTTTTTAAATTGAAGACTGGTTGCATAGAAAGGGTGAAAAGTAGAAAGTAGGACAGCAGCTTTTAGCTCATCTATAAACTCCCTTCTATGGGGATAATCACCCTTTCATTTTAAATACTATGAATGAATGTGCTATTAAATAAATCCACAAATTGCCTTAATCCATTAAAATAAATACTGGAACCTTTAAGAATAGATTAGTTTCACACACAGATAGCAGTGAGACAACTTTCGGCAAATAAGAATGTATTACTAGACATGTAGCAGGGAAAGGAAACTTAGAATCTAAAAAAACATGTTTTACATTTCAATAGAAGTACTAAATTTTCTTCCTTGTAGTAGTCCAGATTCCTTGTATTTCTCTTTCTGCTGCTCCATTGATCAAACCATATTATATTCATATCTTTTTCTTCTATTGCAAGAAGATATTAAAATTTATTTCTGTGGTTGCCAGGAGTAAAAAATGATTTGAAGGCACATAATCAATCAAGCAACTAGTTGTAGAAATGTGTATTTTCCAATGATTCAAAATCACTATCAGATTACCTTTTATGTACTTGGAATATTTTTCCTGAATTCAATAATGGCTTGAATGTCTTTCTTTAAGCATATAAGTGCATGCAGCTAGACTAGTTCAGTGTATTCTTTTCCAAACAACTCCCATGAATACCATGGAAGATTCTTCTGATCATTCTACTCTAGTTTGTGAATCTCAGAGGGAAAAAAAAGCTTCCATCTGTACATAAATAGTGGAGGAAATTATTTTGATATTAAATATTAAATGACCTATGGTACCATTTGTATTTTTATCCACATTGTTTTATATTACATTTGCTCAATTTCATCCAGATCATAGGCTAACCTTGTGTCTATCAGTAAACTGGAACTAGAAACTTACTCTCCAAAATTTTTATTTGGTATGTGTAATAAGAGTCCCCTGTGAATTTTTAGAAAGTGCACTGTTAGTATTTTTTTCTTATGTGTAAAATTTGAATTAATCCCTATTCAAACCTATTCACGTAACATGAAAAGTGCAATGAGCACACGGACAGAAAGTTGGATAATTTTACACAGGGTATACAGTACTCTTTGATTTGGAAATGGAAATGGAAGAAACAAGAAAAGGAATATGATGATTAAATTCACATTTGCATTTACAATTTTTTTTTATTTGTTATTTTTTCCCCAAAAAGTAAACAGCTTCATTGGGAACAGGAGGTGCTCATTATGAGAACTGTGGGAAGATGGAATAAAGAAGTATAGCCCCATGGCAAAATAAAGCAAATAAATTTAACATAAATAAATACAAGTGTTGTGGCCAAACCTTCAATAAGAGACTTTAAAAAAATATTTTAAAAATATTGAGAAAGTAATAGGAAACATATTTATTTTAATTTTATGTGTGTATGTACAAAGGAAAAAATGATATTCCTTCATTATCCAGCATCTTATCTTTGTTTCAGTAAAACAAAGATGAACTTCTCCATCTTTTTCTCTTTTTAAAGGCATTTAGTTGATACTAAAACTTTAAACATTGTGGATATTTGGAGGGAAGGGCTATTTTTCTAATAAAAGCAAGTATCATAACCATTTGATGTCTTATATGCCTGCCTTGTTCTCGTTAGATTTCATAATCTAATAACCTAACAAAGCTCAATAAAACTTTTTATCATCTCTTTGATTGTCAAAATATATAAGTGTATTTGATGGGAAACCAATTAACTTTCTAGAAATTTCAAATTCAGGTCCTTGTTTGTAACCAGATCTGAAATCTGACAAACATTTCTGTAGTGAGATTCCTGTCCACCAATGATATTTTCCAGAAATCATGTAGTAGGTCACAAAATCAAAAGAAATAAGCAATTATTTAACCACTGTTCATAAAAATGCCAACACATGCAATAATTCACGTCCATATAAAATATATTAATTATTGAAATGAACATATAGATAGGAACCTATGTGCTTTTAAGAGAGGATAGAAGTAGAATGACAAAAATTTGAGAACAACAGGTAACCAAAATCCCAATAACCACAGTTAGAAATTAAGGATTTAGAATAAAGAGAGGAAGAGGGGGGGGAGGGGGAATCTTCCCCATCAGTGCTTTGCAAAGTGCTGGAACAGTTATGAAAACATTTTTATCCTGGTCTATTCTAGGCAAGTCTCCTTTTGCAATAGTAGATTCCACAGATGCTCAGTCAAAGATAATAGTTTCCAGGGCACATATTTAGAGGAACCATTCCCTCAAATAGATAAGATTTATATGTAGTTTTGTATGCAATAGCAAGCACTTCAAATTTGGAAGCATGAAGAAAGCAATAAAGTTCACAAAATGGAAAATCACTTGAATAGTTAATATGAATTCAGTATTTTGTTTGATAGAATAGTGGAGAGCGAACTTTCTGATATTTAGTTTTATTATGAACAAAATAAATAATGCATCTCTCCATGTAGATGTGTTGTCTATAACAATTCTACATAATTTTCCAAGATCTTTTTCCAATTTATCCAGTATTTGTAGAGATTATCTAAAATATTGGAGGTTGGATCATTTTTATAGTAGCCAAGTGAGAAAATGAAATCTTTGTATTATCATCACAAGTGATTCTACACTTAAAAGCTCCCATTGAAATCATTGGATCTAAGTTAATCATAACCAATGTTTCATTGATTTAAATAGAACTAATCAGTAGGATGAAATCTGTAATCAATCAGAATGAATGAAACATGGTAGGCAATGAGGTACCAAATGTGCTTGAAATTACATTTCATGCATAAGTAATTGAAACAAATATTCAAGCTATTAATTCCATATATTGGTACCATAACATAATGAACATGGGACTGGAGTTTTTAAAGGATTCAGTGAAATGTGAATGGAAAAAGAGGAGTCTTTGAACAACCTAGCAGTATAAAGCCTTAATAAATTTGAATCATGGTACACTGAACACTCACTTGTTTGTTTAACTTGTGGAAGTGATGCAGTTGTAGCTTTGCTTGCTAAAACCTCATTGTGGTGAGTTGCTAATATGTCTAAAGTTAATGCCCAAAGCTGTAGGGCAGAGTACGCACTGTATGTATAAAGGCTTTGAAAAGACTTAGTCTGTAAGTCATTTTATTTTGTCATCTCTGGCATTGAACATTTGTTTTCAGAAGTTAAGAATTCCCTCTGCGCTATGTTCCAATTTGTATTCTTCTCTTTGTTGGAGTTGGACAAAATGATATTGTTCATTCCAAACACATACTGAAATTTGAGACATATGTTGTTGTTGTTTTTGGGCCCTATATATTCTTAGTAGAAAACTAAAACTGTTGGCAAACTCTAATAGTTATTTCAAGAGTCCTTTTCTTGCAGCACTTGTAGTAATGAACTGTATATCTTAAAACATAATTAACATGGTTGTTTCTGTGTTTGTAACCACTGGACATGTGCATACTGATAAAACAAAAAATAGAAAGGATGCAAAGGAACCAAAAACCGTGCCTACGTTTTCCTCCTTGTGACTTAGTTTTACAAATTGTCTTAGTTAAATTGGATTTTACAAAGATGGAATAGACAGCAGAGCTAAATTAATCTGCTAAGAAATCCCATCCCTTGTTTAACTGAAAAAAAAATCATATAAAGCTTTGTCTTTAGAGCAGTCGTTGGTTGGTTACAAAGATCTTTTGGCTGACGATTTCTGATTTTCAAGAACTACCAATGATCATACCTCTTGAAACTATACTAATATTTTAAATCTGTTAAAATATTAAGTGTAGCTCACTGTATAGTTTTAGCTTTTGTCTGTTGTCTATTGTCTGTAATAGTATGTGACACATTTGTCAAAAGAGAACAACTTGTTCCTTGTTTTACAAGGTGACTTTGAGGTGTAACACATTCCAATATGAATGGATGAACTTCAGGAGGTTAATGACTAAGTGGGAAGAACATGATATATCATCAGCAGGGGAAGAAATTGAATGCTAGGTGTATTTGAAAGTTATTATTTCTAAAGCAGATAATTTAGTATGCACTGTGTGCATTGACTGTGAACATGTGTGTGGTTCCAAAGTGCTTGTGCACAACTGCAAGCGTTATTCATGTACATTTCAAATAAAATTTACTCCAGAAAGGAAAAGGGATAAAAATCATGTCTTCCAGATTATTTCCTGGTATGACACCAATTTACTAATTTAAACTATGCATGTGCTTTATAGTGGCTTGGTAAAACCTATGTTATATAGCTGCTTTGTATGATTCATAGGTAGTTTGAGAGAACATAAAATGGATATTTTAATGCTCAAAGGAGCTGATGTACCAGTGGGATAGTCAGTGCAATTATACAAGATGTGTTTGCATGTGTGTTCATAATGCATGCAATTCAGGTTTAATTGAGAATCCTAGATTTACAAGGGTCCACATTAAATATGTATGTGTACATTACTAGTTACAAGTGTATTTGACATTGTTTGAATCTTTGCCAAGACAATACTCTTCCCAGCAAATTATTCTACATCAGCTTCCTTATAGAGGTGGCATTTATATCTAGAATACATAATTATGAGTTATGAAATGCAGAGTTTATTTATTACATTTTCATATGCAAAAGCAATTCCATTATTAGAATATATAGTAAATGAATTATCAACCTGTATTTAGTAGAGCTCAGCCAAAGTATTCATTACTTTGTCTTGCTGTTTTCACATTGCTCCTTCTCTTGATTATTTTTGGGACAGTCTTGCAAATTGTTTATTCATGTAGTAAGTCTATTCTCACTGTGTGATTGTTCTTCTCTCTGCTTTTAGTCACTGTAGTGTTCCCACCGCTTTCTTTCTTTCTTTGACAGGGGTGTCAAACTCGCAGCGTCATATTGTTGTCATGTGATGTTTCATAACTTTTTTCCCCATCCTCACTAAACCGGGGGATGGGCGTAGCCAGCACATGACGCATCTGGCCCACAGGCCATGTGTTTGACACCCCTGATCTAAGATAACTTTTCTCTTCCACTTATTTGGCTTCAAATAATGTCATGTGGTTAAATGTGATTGACTTCTCTGTAGTGTGATTTGGCTCTTTTGTGACATTCCGAGAATGTCAAATTAAAATATTTACTGATTATGCTATAAACTAGGAACTAGAGGTTAGATGGCAAAAATGAATTCATGAAATGCAACCATTGTTGCTGCCAGAATCACAAAATAGCCCCTTCTTCAATCCTATAAAAGCTTGCTTATGAATTTTTCAGTCTTTTAAATCTGTTTAGGCATGAAGAAGAATACAAGTTTAGAGATAACTGAGGTCTAAATTTGACCTCAGTTACCTCTAAACTTGTGTTCTTCTTTATGCCTAAACAGGTTTAAAACAATTGGAAGGTATTGTTATTGTTTGGTTAGGAACTCAAAGCATTGTGAACTGACTTGCCCAGGACTATACAAGACATTAGTAGCAGTTGTACTTGTCACATGCAAACATTCCTGTTTGAGGAAAGTAGCAACCAGGCCTTAGACCAATATTCAATAACTATAGGAGATGAAAGCAAATTTGGTAGTCGAGTCAGCTCTGCAATACTATGTACAGTTCAAACTTAAAATCCTTGATATGAAGTCTAATTATGCTTTTTTCCTTCTTCCCCACTATTGGACATTTCCTTCATCTGACTGCATATTTAGAAGAAATGCATATTCCTACTCCTATTACTTGTAAGTACCTAGTTGGATATAACAATTTCCTTAAGCATGCACAGCAGAGCAGCAGGATTTTGTTTCTTTGCTTATAAAATATTTTTTCTTGATTTTTTTGTATTACTTCAGTATTTTTAAAGAGTACCATTAATGCCCACACTATTAATATTCCCAGCCACATATTTAAAGGGAAGAAAAATAGAGGAACACAAGAGAGTTTGTTGTGTGTGCAGATATAATCCGTACCCTTCTCACTTCATTTTTCCCCACTAGTCTTTGACTGTCACCTCTGTCTGAATAAGCTTAAAAGAAATGAATACAGGCAGGACTCTCGTTATTGTCCCTCACATTCCTGAAAATCAATACTGTGCATTAGAAGATCTTCATTTGGAAACGTTCAATAGCTTTAAAGAAAAATTGTATAATTTGCTATTTGGACACCATTTGATTGAGACTGCAGATTGTGGGAAAGTGTCCAAAGAAAATAAATTTGAACACTTGCATATTCACAGTTGTAATCAAGATAGAAGCAGTGAGGAAAATAAAATCCTTAAAAATGGATAAAAGTGGATAAAATTAGAACTGTGGTTCATGCCAGCACCTTGATTAAATATTGTTCCATTGGTCTTATTTTTGGGGGTAAAAAGAGCTATTGGTCATATAATTCAAAGCATCTCAAAGAAATGCCTGCATCTATTAATAAGGACAGAACTGAACATTTTAACAGAGGTCATTAGGAAGTTGCATAATTTAAAACAAAATTAATTAAATGCTTTTTCCACAGAGTTCAGACTAGCTTTTCATAGAATTCACATATAGGATATCATGTGCCATGTATGAATCAGTTTGAGAGTCCACCTTTAAAAATGCTTATTGCACTATTACTTTGCTAAATTTTGATTTCCAAAGTTTTAAAATATATCGTAGCATTTGAGTTCAATTATTTTGGACTCTGCTAATCCTTAAATTATGCAGGCAAAGTATCTTTGATTTCTTTTAAGCTGGCTTCCCTTATCAAATGTTTGTGGTTTTTTTTTCTAAAAGAGCCAAATGTAATTAAGCTGAAAATGAGTCATACATATTTTGTTTAAGTTCATTTCTTTATTTCCAACTATTTATATCTTAAGAGCTATAATCCTGTTTTAGAATATCTTTTGTACTTAACAGGGAATTGTTATCATGTTTTATATATATTATTTTCTCTCCAAAGAGAATTCATAGAAGTCTTATGATTTTGTCAATTAATAAAAGGCAAGAACATTTAAATTCCTTTTTTTCCCTTTTCTTGCTCCTTAAATTAATTATTTTGCTTCCTGATATGTGATTATCCTTCTGGTTCAGACTTAGTATGTTTATAACATTAGGTTAATATTACTCTAATGAATGGATTAATATTACCCTATTAATAGGATAATATTAACTTTTGTCTCTTATTCACAGTCTAGGGAGAGAAAGGACAGAATGTATGAATATCATTTGGTGTAATATAACCACAGATTCAATCTCCCAGTTCTCTTTAAAGAATTCACAGTGTCCTTCCAGCAAATAGATTCTCTAGCTCAAGGGCGCAAAAAGTGAAGCCCATCATTACCTGTTTTGGAATGCCTGCTTTAGATTTGTTTATAAAAATACACAGTCATTCAAGTATTAGACCTAGCTGCAGAAAGCATTAGAATTTCAGAAGCCAACCTAGGAATAGAAGGTATTATTTCCAGTTTAGGTTCCCTGAAACGATTCACTTAACTTGGTAGAAGAGCAAATAGAAAACTGGGTGGGTGAGGGGTGATGACGATATTAAGTTGAAGCTCAGTCTGATTAGATTTTAAGTCACTTTTTCATTTACAATACAGCTAGTATTATTTTTAATGAAAATGCTGTTTAAAGATAAAACAATTAAAATATTAAAATATATACAAATGCTACATTCATTAATGCCTATCCTCTGCTTTCCATGGAGCCTGAATGTGATTTAACACCATCTAGATCAGGGCTATCAAACTCCCAGCCTGCGGGCTGGATGCGTCACACTTTGGCCATGCCCACACCCAGTTTAGCAAATGAGAAAAAGTTCCAATACGTCATGTGATGCCACCATGATGATGTGAGTTTGAAACCCCTGGCCTAGATGGAATAGTAGTTAAAGCATCAGGCTAGAAACTGGGAGACCGTGAGTTCTCGTTCCACTTTAGGCATAAAGCCAGCTGGGTGACCTTGGACCAGTTAGTTTCTCTCAGCCGAAAGGAGGAAGCGGCAAATCACTTCTGAAAAAAACTTGCTAAGACAACTGCAGGGACGTGTCCAAACAGTCTCTGAGAATTGGACCTCATTGAATTTAAGAAAATAATAATAATCCCACTGCCTTTGCTTTGGTTACAGATGGCCTGTAATGTTTAAGTCTTGTATCCTGCTTTTCTAATAATGTAGAAATTAAATAGCAATTGTAGAAATTAATAGTATTGTGAACTGGTCCATCATGCAGGCAGTGACTAGTTTTAGAGTGGCTGAAATTTATATTGTTACAGCTTTAGATTTTTCTCAATGCTATACTAGAAGTTTCACATTGCTTGCTATTGGAGGAGTGCTATTCACATCCTAAGGGAAAACATTCTCTATGCTATATAGTAAGCTAGGTTTAGGTTTCTGTTCTAGTTTTATCTCTCTGACAGAATATTGTTGAATATTCTTTTAAAACTTTCACATGTGCAAAATGAGTACCCAGGAATTATATGCAACCTCCTGCATGCTTAACATCATATATCAAAGCATATATTTGGTTTCCACTGCAATCTCATACATAAAGTAATAGAGTTGTTAAAAGAAGTGATTCAGATAGAATCATTTGGATAAATCTGTATCAACCATGTTGTGAAATGTCATCATTTACATGTTGAATCTGTCAAATATAGAAAATAAATAAAACATTGATTCTCCTTGCATTTTAAGAATATAATTCCACAAGAATTGCTGTTATCGCATTTTTATATGTTTTAAAGGTGTAGATAAATTTCTCAAGTCAAATCTTTGAAATGAATGAAAAGAACATTGTACAACTGCAATAATTTTAGAAGCTTTGCATTTGAAAAATATGATTATGCCGACTCCTAACCATTAAATCACAAGGTTTCCTATTGACAGTTACCTAGACAATTTTAGCATACAGTGTTGGATTTGCTGCCTTTGTGACCTTGTGAACCTGGTATTGCCCAGAGGAATTCAGCCGTCTTTGTAACACTCTCTTCAGCTTGTCCTAATCATGTAAATTTAGGATGTTCAGCAGGCATTATTTCACGTCTTTTAAAGGATTTAAATATGATCTGGGTTTCTCTGTGAATACTTGTTCTTTTTCATTTATTTAGTTATTTTGTGGTTACCCTTCCTGTCGTCCAAGGGATTTTACATTTTACCTCAGTAAATTCTCTAGATAGATAGAGCCAGATCTAGATGGCTGATCTAGATTTACTTCAATGCTTTAAGATACTCTCTGAGGGATTTCAAATCCTGTCTCCCTGGTCAAACACTGACATGGCACTCACTATCTGGTTCAAAGGTGAATCAAAATAGATATTTGAACAGAATTTAAAGATTTATCTCAGATCTAATGTAATTGTAGTAATTTAATAACTTAACTGAAAAATCCAGTACTTATTAGATGCTAAGGAGGTTTCAGAGAGGTTTCTGTTCCTTATTGCCTAAAAATCCTTCTAATATACTACATTCTAGTTTTACTGTTGGTCAACAAATGCAACGCGTGTATGAAAACAGTTAACATAAGCATTTTTCAATGACATTTATCTCAGCATCCACTGGTTGCATTCTCTTCTGACAGTCACCTGGGAATTCTTTCTTCACCATTCATCTTGTCATTTCTGTAATGACCAAAACATAGTTATATACACACTGAAAACTGGCAGGTGAAATTCTTCAGAATTTCACATTTCATAAGCCTATGATCTGTAAAGGATTGACATTAATGTGATGAAAGTTACTTTTCCTAGATGCTTCAGTTGTGTTTATGAGAAGCTGGTCAAGGAAGGGAACAGGAATTATCACTGATACAGCTTGTCATGACTTTAGAAAGAGCATTTGAATTGCTTTCTTTGTGGAAGGTAAGCATTTCAGATAAATGCTTCTGTCACCCAAAAGACAGCTCAACACACTGACAGGTCAGAACTCACATTCAATACTTTAAATTTTATCTTTTTTTTTCTTGATGCTTCTCACAATGGAAGAATGTAACTAGTGGAGTCCCCCCAGGGTTCTGTCCCGAGATAAGTGCCTGGAATTGAGTATCACTAGTGAAATCACCAACTTTACTGAGGATACTAAATTGTTCAGAGTAGTAAAAACAATACTTTGAAGAGCTATAAAGGAATCCCTGCACATTGGCAGAGTGTGTGTCAAAATGCCAGATGTCATTCAGTGTGAGCAAGGGTAAAGTGATATATGTTTGTACCCAAAACCTTAACTACTCATATAAATTAATGGGATCAGAGCTAGCAGTGATTAATGAGGAAAGAGAATTTGCCAACATCATAATGCCCTTATATCAATCAATGAGGCACCTGAAATATTGTGTGCAGTTCTGGTCAGCACACCTCAAAAAAGGATATAAAAGAACTAGAGAAGTTTCAAGAGGAGAACAACTAAGATAATCAGTTCTTAGTTTTCCTATAAGATTATTTAGTTTAGAAAGGAGGCAAATAAGGGGGCATGATTGTTTTCCCCTTCCCAAAATACTAGAATTAGAGATCAATGCAGTTCAATTGAATTCAGGGAAAAAGCAGACAAAGGAATGCTTTTTAAAATACAGTATATAAATAAATTGTTGATTTGATTCCACCAATTCATAGAGGTCACTGGGATCCATGGCTGCTAAGGCTTAATAGCAATGTGACTGCCTCTGAAAGTCATCTAGAAGACTAGTGGGCTTCTTTGTACAGTTGGTGGTTGACTGTGAAAACAGATTGCTGATTCAGGCATCTGATCCAACAAGGCCCTTTTTATTTTCTTAAGCCAACTTTTAAAAATAGAAACAAGAAGCAAAATAAGCCATCAATAAGCTGAACACTTACTTTATTTTAAATCTCTCTTAGGCCTGTTAAAATGTTACAAAAAGGTCATTTTAGTCCTACCTTTTGTGAAGTTGCAGCATTAATGTCCCACTCTAATGGTTTAAATTCTTCATTAGCTTTCTTCAATATATAATCAAATTATAAGCTCCTGCTACTTTGAATCATATTGGCATATCAGGTTATTTATGTGATATGTAATCTAGATAAAGGACATGCATTATCCCAAATGTTTTTCCCCCTTAATTTCTAAGTCCAGAGTAGTGTTTCAGGGTTTCCTCTGCCATTTAAAAAGTAGCAAGGTAGTTTTGAATTATTTTATTGCAGATATAACTTTAAATCTATTTTTGTGGGGCATTCAAATTCAAAACTATACGATAAGGCTATTGCAAAGCAAAGAAACAATGGTATTTTATAATTTAACAGGGTCAGGACAGGGAAATATATCAATCCTAGCCCTTCTTCATCTCTTGGCAGCTTTTAATATCAATGATGGTACCTTGTTGGGCCAACTGAAGGAGTTGGGTGTGGGAAAAACAATTCTTCAGTGCTTTTCCTCCTTCCTTTGAGGCTGGTTCCAGTCAGTGTTGATAGGAAGGGGAAGATTCAGATCTACACTGCAGAGTACCTCAGAATTTTACTCTTTACTCCCTCCTTTTAATATCTATATGAAACTGCTGGGTGAATAATTTGTTGGCACGGAATTAAGTATCAGTATATCTTAGTGGAATATCTCTGCCCCAGGCCATCCAAATATGGTAAAGGATTGAAAGCTGAAAATATTTGGATGGGAAGAAATAGTTTTGGCTCAAGTGATTTTCCATCATTAACTCTGAATGAGATAATAAAGTTGCTGTGCAATGTGAATCCCACTTGAGGAGAAAGTGGCAGCTGTGACCATGATAGCTTTCACACAAATGCATCTTGTGCACCAGTAGCATCTATTCTTAGATCAACAGGCACTGTTCATAGTTACTCATGCCTTCCCTCCCCTATTGTAACACGCTCTATGGGGAGTTGTCCTTGACAAACATTTGGGAACTTCAGTTTGTCCAGAATACAGTGCACATGTGCTTTTGGGGCACACCAGGATACAACCATATATAATTACTGGTATGTGAATGGCATGGTTTCCAAGTGCTATTACGGTGTAGGTTATCTTCTGTAAGGCTCTACATGGAATTAAAGTTACTTACAGAATTAAGTACCTCTGAGGGTTTCCACATCTACCATCAGATATGGAAGGATGGATTTTCTCTGAGTTTCCTCTGTAAAGCAGTATCACCTGTTGAGGCCTAGGAAGCATGCTTTCTCTGTCATGATACCTGTAGAAAATTCTCCTCCAAAATATATGGACAACCCCAGCTTTATTGGCCTTTCAGAAGGTTGAAGATCTGGCTCTTCTTCTATGCTTCAGGGTGAGAATCTTAGTTACTGGAATTCTTGTGTGGCTGCATGGGAATAAAGTGGCGGTTCTGTTCGTTTCTTTTTTCAGTTTTAATGGATGATATATTTTCATTTTTTACACTATCCAGAGTTTAACTGCATAGATGAGCAGCCATATAAATTGAATTATAAATAAATAAATCCTTTAAGAAATGAAATTATTAAGGTGTATAGTCATTTATTGCAATGTGTCATTTAAATTTATTTTAATAAACAATATTCATTGTTGTTTATGCCCCTTAATAATATATCAATATTGGCTAACCTCAGTAACTTAAAATGTTCATTATGAGAGGCTCATCATCTCAGATTACATTTTGAATGAGAAATTAAAGGAACTCTAAAAATTAAGTTTATATAGCTGCATTTCATTAACAATCTAGAATACTACTTCTTCATAAGTTGGGCAATTACCTAGCTAGTTCCTACAATATATTGCTGAACTTTATTGGTTATATATTATGATATTTATTCTTTATAATATTATTATTTATTTAGAATTGTATAAAATCAAATAGATCTTTGAGGTACTTAGCATTATGCATATCAACTTTTGGCCCCTTACTAATAATATTTATTGTATTTCTGTCTTAACGCTTTGTGTTTACTTTGAATTGCATAAAGTGGGAAATACCATATTTTTATCACCCAGTGCAAAAGTAGTACTTGCCAGATGAATTAATCCAATAAGTTCCCCTAGGTATAATGTATTGTGCAATGTTTAGTTTACATTACAGTAAACCCAGAAAATTGGGTTATTTCCAAAAGCTGTAGGTAAATTAACCATGGGGAAATGTGATGTGTGTATACAGCCTCATATCTTTTCACAAAAGACATGCCTCTGCACACGGGTTCATTCCTGTGTCAATATTAATGATACCTCCCCAGCAGACTGTGAAACCCATTTACTAGTACTTATATGGTGAAAGATTAATTGCAGCCCATCTCACATCTACATTGTCAAGAAATGGATCATGTTGTGCCTTTCATTAATCATTGCAGAATAATGAAGCCATAACAAAATGTACACATATTTGTTTTTTAAGAGCCACTTCCCACATTAGAACAAATTCCCAAGCAGAAATGCTATATCACATGGTTTGTACTCATACGCACATATTTTGAACTTGGCAGATATTATGTTAGGATGTAATGAAAATATATAAGATTTATTAATCCTATGCTAGTGAGGTGCCTGTGTTCCAGAGTTCCTTTGGAATTTCTCTCAAAATGTATACTTTGGAATTCTGAATTATTTTTTCCTGTTTCTGAAGTCGAGCTGATGTCCTGTCATGTGCTTATTCATTTCTAAATCTTACAAATCTCTATACAAATGCATAAAATGTGACAGTTCCATAAGTTAATTTTCCTCTGTCCTTACGTCATGAACAATATTACAGCAGGATATATAGATCAACCTACATGAGGACCACATCAATATTGCAGATGTTCATTCATTCTTTAGGAATTTTGTGCATTATCTGCATCTTTCTGATATTTTAAAAAATAAAAATCCTAATATTAATTATGCAATATCTAATTCTTTTTTAAAAAAGTAACATCTGAAATAGCATTGCAAATCTTTAAATTGCATAATACCTGCTTCAAAGGATCAGTGATGATCAGTCCCACTCCCCTTTGCCCAATTGTATCACCATTAAGACATAATGACAAGGGACACAAAGGCACTCTTTTTTCTCTTGTCCCTGCTTCCATCTTTGAACACATAAGGCAGAAGCCAGTACCAGTATAGAAAAGAAGTTATTGATACCTTTTTGGATTCAGAAGTGTTTCTTTGCTGGGGAATGGGACTCATCAGATTTCTAGTAATACCTTATCCAAATGTCAGTTTCAACCCTCATTTAATTTGCAATAGTATGGTGATGCTATTTTTATCTGTATTTTGTATAATCCAAATTATAATTGTTATCAATTGTGAAATAAGAAATTTTGACATGCAGGAAAAAGTCAAAATGGCAGACAAGTTTCTTTGTTGGTACAATATTAGGAGATACAAAGGGAAGTAGAGAGTAGGTTGGTGGATGAAATTATAGGTTGAAATTGTATATCTCATCTCAATGTTATTAGCACCGATACTTCACTTTGTCAGTGCTTTATGCAAAGCATCCTTTCTAAGCAGCTTCATGAAGCAGTGCAGACCCTACTTCTTAAAAGAGAAAGCAAAGTTGCATCACTGTTTCATTTTTCATCACTCCACAACTTCTTCTGACACGTTTAGTGCTCAGAAGAGCCCTTCAAGCTAGAAGAAATGCCAGAGGAATTCATAGAAGCAATGAAAATTGCCCCAGTGGAATAATTACTGCTGTCCTCATTGCATGTAAGTTTCATTAGTAACTTTCCTGCATGAAGCAGACAGTTGTTATATAGGATCAAAATCAGCCATAGTATCAACTCATAATCTTCACATGGCATTCTTATCTCTAAATTTCTGCAGTATTAAATGACCATAGCTGATTTTGGAAAAGATGAGTTTCCTATGTAAGGATCAATTTAATTTTCAGTTAAATACAAAGGCATCAGCAGAATTCCTCACAGAAAGAGAAAAATTGATAACATATTTTTATTCAGATTTTATTGCTAAATAAAACAGTGGACAAAGAATGACCATAACATCTACAGTAACACTCTCTTTTTCCCTCTCTTTCATTTTCTTATCATCAAAGTTCATGCAGTGTTGTGATATTCTATATCCATTCAGTTTTAAATATTGTTCCCCTTCCTCATTTTCCTAAATTGGAAATCTTTCACTGGTAGGAATGAAAAGCAACAACAATAGTTTTTGTTTTGCTACCATTTGTGGTTAACCCATGCCACAGATGAACTTCTGATGGGTGTATAAATAAAATATGGCCTCTTTACAGATACAGCATTTTATTACTATACCTATCTGCTATCTGTTTAAGGGAACATGGGCAGGAAAAATTGGGGTGGGTAGAGAAATTCTGGATTTTTTTCCCTATTCATTCTCATTCAGTTTGATGACGTAGAATTTACTTCTGTTGGAATATTCCAACAATGAATTTCAGAAGCATTCTCAGGAGAAGAGTATGGTTCTCTTTAACTTATTTAGTCCTAACATAACAAAGGGATATATATTATGATTCTGTAACATCCTGTTTACAGTGCTCTGCAGTATTCCTAGCTTTCCACAATTAAATTCCAAGTGAAATTTTTAAAAAAGAAAATATCCCATTAGATTTTTCCACTAGCAGTTTTATTGTCATCTGAGAGAATTATAACCTTGTGAAATTGTAGAAGACTATCTTGTTCTGGAGAAGTTATCCTTTGAGTTTCTTGTCCCCCAAGTAGGGTAAAAAATATTTAAAAAGCCATTTGTTTCCAGCTTCAAAAACTAATATTAAATGTACTTGTGCACTCATGTGAATATTCCAAGCATGATAGAAAGCATAGAGTTTATATATTAAATATTATTTGTGGTTATAGAGAAAAAAATTATCATAAGTGGATTTACCTGTTCAGTTACTTAATTGTGTAGCAAGTGTTACCATCACCAAAATTTCTTCTCTTCATCTGTGTTAAGAAGAAAGCTCTATGCAAATAAGAATATGTTAGCATGAGTTATCTTTCTCAAGGTTTAATATTATTGAAAGAAAGCCACCATCAGATGATCCTTCTCTGATCATCTGATCTTTGGAATGAACTTCTACAAGCAAACAGTGATACTTAACAGTTATGAAAAAT
The DNA here is from genome assembly GCA_032468155.1 of Oxyrhabdium leporinum. Lineage (NCBI taxonomy): Eukaryota > Metazoa > Chordata > Lepidosauria > Squamata > Cyclocoridae > Oxyrhabdium > Oxyrhabdium leporinum. The sequence continues at coordinate 64,308 of JANHFL010004292.1, forward strand.
GAGCAATTTTCCTCTCTCCTCAGGCTTGCATAAAAAGGACTCAGATAATAATCAAGGGAAAGGAGATGGTAACTCTTTGATGCTATTCAGCTCTCCTGTCAATTTCCAGAGATCTCTTTTCGTTTAAGTCAGGCATGCCGGCTTTTTTTGTGGATTAGCACTGTACTTGACTTTTAAATCATCAACACTGGCCATGGTGATCTGGAGATGAAATACATCTGGATATATTAATTAACATTATATCAAACTAATTAAATGCAACTATTCTTTATGTCCCATGTACTTAATATATTCCTCCTTCTGTCTCATTAAAATGTACAATTTTCTGGCAATTTTGGGAAACGCTCTGAAGGCTACATCCAAGGATTGCTTCTTCGTTCTGCACTCTGGGAACCTGAAGGCTCAGAGTTATGTTCCAATCTAGCAAACTTCCTTGAAGTCTTCAACATATATTGCTTTCTGCTCTTGGGTTTCCATATTTTCTCACGATATTAGAAAGTTTGGGAAAGTAGTGTTCTACAGTTTTCTGAACCCATCAAACAAGTAGAATGCAGGGAACTCAGTCGAAAAACATCCTTTGGGATAGAAAAGGAGATAGTAGCATTAGAAGATGAGAGCTCACTATGGTATTAATTTTCCTAGTTCTGCTTCAAAGTTAGTTTCTAGATCCTTACAATGTATGAGATGTTTTAAGAGCAACATTTTGCAAGTGTTTGTATTTCAGAGTCACAAATAGCAGAGTCAGAAGTAGCAGTTTTTCTTATTGTTCACTTGGAACACTTAATTCCTTTTGAGCCAACAGCAAGATGTTAGTACAAATTTTAATGGCATATCCTTGTAGAAACTTACCACAATTTGTCTTAAATTAAGGAGACACTTAATTTGTACTATCTTCCAGTATATCAGAAACAGTTGTGGAAACAGGCTTCTAAGTGGTTAGAAATTGCACGTATGTAAGAAAAACATAACTTGATTATCGGCATTTTATGGGTGGCATTGGACTATAAGTGACCTAGACTGATAGACAAAGGGCAGGGCTTTATATTTTTTTAATTGTATACAACTTTTAACATAAATTTAAATACACTTCAATTCAAAAGTTAGTCAGAGTAAACTTTGTCATTCATTTATGGAAAATAAAAATGCAGCTGTTTGTTTCATACCAATGCCTCATTATTACAATTTTTTTTCTTGGAGACTGGCAAAAGATCAGAGGATCAAGGTCTCACACAAACATATTTTACTCAGCAGACAGATTGCTTTTCCAGTTGGAATAGAGGTTGACAGCATTTCTAAGGGAGAGTATACTTGACCAGAGACAAAATTATCAAAGGAGCTTCCATGATTAGGTTTATATAATTGCTTGATATGATCCCATTGCTGTCCCATTTGGTTGTGCTCTTTTTTTCCTTGACCCAGATTTTGAATGCTGTTAATTTCCATGATACTCCATTGCTACTTTCATATCCACTCTCCATTGTTAACTCTTGCAAATGGAGATGTATCAAAAAGCATCCTCATATTTGCAACAACCCTGCATGTTGTCTATGGAGATTCTCAGTCCTCCAGGTCATGGCTGTCCCAAAGATGCTTTTTCAAGAGGCAAATGGACTTTCTGGTTTTTATCTGAAGATGTTACGTTTCTCATCCAAGAAGCTTCTTCAGCTCAGAGCTTCTCTTGGGTGAGAAGCGAAACATCTTCAAAAAAAAATCAGAAAGTCTAATTGCCTCATAAAAAAAGCACTTTTGGGACAACCCTGCATGTTGTGTCAAATATCTCTCTCATATATATATATGAGAGAGAGAGATATATATATAAATATAAAAACTATAGTTGACTTGGTTTTATTTCAATTTCTTTCAATTTATGAAGGAAACTAATTCCAATTTCTTCCCTCTTCAAAACACTTTGAAGGAAACTAGCCAAGAAACAAAAAGAGACTCAAAGCAGCAGTCAACGAGAAATGGGGCCCGTTGCTGCTACAGACAAGACTGTTACAAAAAGTGCTGCTCACAATGAAGACACTTTCACTTCAGGCTGCCAAGATGTTAATGGATTCAGTAAGTTTCCACATTTTCATGATGGTATGCTCATGCTCAGGAAGATTTTGGTAATTAATTGACTTGCATGCCACTGAAGCAAACAAGCAAAAAGTTAACGGTATAAAGTTAAGGATTAAGGAAAAAACCCTTAATATTATTTCTGTCCTTCTGCTCTAACTCTTGGAAGCAGGGAGAGAACTTTCTAACTTTTGTAATCCCAGTTCAAAGCAGATGCAGACAACCTTCAATGTCAGCCAGTTAAGTATGGTGGTTGAGGTATCAGGCTATGAGGCTGAGAGTTCTAGTCCCACCTTAGACATGAAAACTGGCTGGATGACTTTGGGCCCTCTATCCAACCTGCTTCATAGGATTGTTGCAGGAAAAATAGGAAGAGGGTGAAATATTAGGTATGTTCACCCCTTGACTTATTTATAGAAGTAATAATGGTGGAATATAAATAAATAAAAATACCTGAAATCCCTAAATCTTTTTATAGTTCTCCCTGGAATCTTGACTTTTTGTCAAAAGCCAGTGCAGTGCTTTCTACATTTTGAAACTAGAAACACAAACAAACCTATATGTCCTAATTATGCTTAACACATTTAATAATAGAAAGAAAAACCAAAAGTAGAGCAACCTAAAAAATATTCTGCACTATTATATTTTGCATAGAAAAGACTGGATAGCCACCTGTCTGAAATGGTATAGGATCTCCTGCTTGAGCAAAGGGTTGGACTAGAAGACCTCCAAGGTCCCTTCCAGCTCTATTCTGATTGATCACACTGTCTAATACAAAGCCTTCTCTGTCACCATATAAGAAATGTGTGTGAAATGTGTTTAACTTTAGCTTGGATATTCTGAGCTGGATCTGTAATTTGTAAACATGGTCTATAGTCTCCATCCTGAAAGTGTAATGATCCTATGACTCCTTCATGAATAGTTGTGCATCTAGTGAAAAGAGTAACAGCAGTTTCACACTAAGTGCTGTATGGAAAAAGCCAACATTGCCAAATAGGCTGTTGCTTCTTAATTAAAACTGGGAAGAAAACCACATTATTGAATTGAAGAGCTGAGGAGTCTACCCAAAGATTTCTCTGTGGAAAACACTATTATTGTCAGAAATGGACAGCTAATGAAAACACGCAGAAAACAGAACTTTTTAATTGTCTATGCTGCCTCCGTTATTCAGTTTTAGTTTCTGAAATCTCATTCTTTGGGATAACACATGATTCAGTTATTAATCAATACTCTTTAAAACTATGTTGAGCAGTTGAACAGAAATATGCACTGTAACATGCAAAACTATGAAACCAGGAGCTAGTGTAAAATTCTCACACACACTTTCACATAATGCTGCTTTCTGTTGACTTGGTCCTCAATTTGGATATGAAGAATAATAAACAGTATTAGATAGCATTTGTGCATTGAGAGTCATAACTACTAAGGAGATGCAATGATGCATTTCCTCTTCTTCTTCATCATCTACTATTCTGATGATCAGAAACATTCCCAACAAATTAATATTACCACACTTAAAAAGGGAGATCTCACTCTTGCTTCTGTGACAAATTCCTTTCCCAGAGAAAATAAAATAATTAATTCTATTACAGGTTTGCTAACTGGAAGGAACAGATTTTGTTAATGACACTTTAGAAACTTTTTTTCTCTTTCTACTCTTTTCAAACCTATGAAAGATAGAAAACAAGCAAGCAAACAAAGCTAACTCTGGTAAAACTGTGTAGAGCAAGCTACCAGGGACAGTATGATTTAGATCTAAAACAGTTATACATGGATTTAAGAGTTCAGATAAATTTGGAATATTGACTTACTATAAATTAGAATTAACTATAAAAATAAACAGCTCGTCATGGGAATCAGATTGATTCTGGCTATATTGGGAACTGCAATCAAAACAAAAGATAAATGATAGTTTTTGAAATTGGGCTCTAGAGGGGAGTAAAGATTTAAAACAGAAGGAAAAAAACACAAGCATTGTGTCAGTTAATACTCGGACTTATAGAGTGTTACTTAACTTAACACTGGAAATATTAGAGTTTTGAAGAATGGAATCAGAAGTTAATAACTACAATATCAACACGGTCACTGTTATGTCTGCTTCTATGGTTAGATTATGTCTAAAAGTTTTTAATGAAAGAAAAACAGATACATCAATATTTTATTGAATTAAAAAGTGAGTCTGTTAGAAGTAAAGGGAAGGAATATAACTTGGTTTAATTGATCAAGGTTGCAAAAAGATTTTTTTAAATATATATATATATATATTCTGGCAACCCTTTAGGAACTTTTTGCTGTCACCATAATTGAACAATTTTATGGATAATTTATGGATTTATTTATAAATAAGGGATGGGACATAGGATGAAGAGATACCTGTTTAAGCTTATCCTATGAAGAGTTATAAAATGTGTGTGTGCTTGTTGTAATGAAGGTAGGAAATAACTTATTTATATATTTTCTTTCTTTTTCTTTCTTTTTCTTTTTTCTGCACTTTTTCTTCTTTCCATTCTCTTCTCTTTCTGTTTAGTTTGCATTAGTTTTTACTATTATATTTAAACTTATTAATAAAAACATATTAAAACAGAACATCAAAGGGAAATAGTTTTTCATAGGTAGATATAACCTTTCCCATTTTTTTCTGTTATTATTGTACTGAGAAGAAACAGGCTTAGAACATTTCATTTTCCTCTTGATGACAATGAAGAAAAATTCAAGGTTTAAATTACAATTCATAGAACTCAGTATTTTCAAAGCAACATTTTCACCTATTCTGAATTTTTTTTAAAAAAATATCACTGTACATCTAGATGAATCATCAGGTTAAAAGCACAGCAGAACTACTGAGAAATAAGAGGGGAGGTGTACAAATATTTCTACAGCTATTTTATCTACAAGTATAGCTAACATATCTTTAGGCAGTCACACATTTATGGCAAGAAAAATCATATAAGTATCTGGAATGTGTTGAATTTAAGTTTGTTACATAGTATTCCATGAAGCGACTGTGATTTATCAGGTGCCTTATAGAACAAATAGATACTAGTATTAGATCCATAAAGAGAGCTGCAAAGAGGAAAAAAAATCCTTAAATTTCTACTGTGTCTAATTCAGAAGATATTCTGCAGGGTTCTTACACAACAGGTTCACATAGTCTGGCTTCCTATGAGCAATGATGCACTAATGACATATTCAGCATGTAGGCATTTCTCTGCTGACACCCTACTGATGAGCTGTCATGCAGGACTAAAGAAAGCGTGACAGAACTAAACCATAGGATATTGTGGATACACCATATTCACAGCTGAGAGAATAGTAAAAGAAAAAGATGATTGTCAGAATGTTAGAATATCAAGTTAAGCTATGAAAGATCCTTAGGAACCTCAGGTTGTTTGTTAAGATATATCCTGTTGGGAAGAAGACAGTTTTGCTTTGAATGGAAAGGGCACAAAAAAAGCTTCTGAAACAATCTATTTTAATCCATGGAAAAACATTATGTTAAGATGGAGGAATGTGGATTTTTGATTGAACATTGAAAGCCATGCTGTCAGGAAGTGTTATAAATTTAGGACTGCTTTCTGGCACCTGTATAGGTAGGACAATCAGGGCAAAAATGATCTATTACGAGAGATGAGTGCATAAGATGTTGCTGTTGGACAGTGGTTTTCCACATTGCTAGGAGAGAAGAGGATCTCCAAGCCATAGGTAGTCAGAAGATTTTCTAAAATCCAATTTTCATTATTGATTAGTCGGGGGGGGGGGGACTTGTTTCCAACAATACATTTATTAAAGCAATATTTACAGTATATATTAATTAGCACATGACTTCTTTTTGGACAGAGAAGGAAATTATTTTGAATTACTTCCCTGCTAAATATTACCAGAGTTTGATTAAAACACTTTCTGCATAATCAGGCTCCCTTCTATAAATACACAGGACTCACGTATAGCTTTGATTACACTCAGTGGCAAAGATATGCCAAAAAATAAATAAATCAAAAAATCTGAAAGAGGGCCAATTCTAGTGAACAAGTCATATTTTGTAGCTCTTCTAATTTATTATAGATCTCAAAGGGAAGACTGTTCTACAGCCTCAGGATAATTGAGTAATTCTACGCTCTTTGCTATAATATTCCTGATTTATGTGGATTTGAATCTTGAAGTGGGACTTGAAAAGTGGACCTAAGCTGACTTGGGAGACACCATAAAGACAAGCACATTTTATCCCTTCTCAGGCGCCACATAAGCACGCTTAATATTGCATACATGAGGAACAGATTCAATTGCAGGACAGGATTCAATTCAGAATGATTCAAGGTTAGGTTTTGAATTTGATAAAATATACTACAGTTGGACATAATTGTCAAGCATCCCAATAACTGTGGCTGTTTTATTTGTTGATTTTGCAGAATGAAAATTGCAGGGAACAACCTGTAAAGTGTGAGCAGATATAGTAGTTTCAAAGATTCCATTGAAATACATTCTAAACTATTTTTTTTGCATCTCTTTTGAGGTAGAGATGTATAACAGAAACAACATAGCTATCAAATTTTCCTGCAAAAAAGCACAGAGTGAGAGTGTGTTACTTTGACTTAAAACGTTTAAGTTCTCACTGAAGATCCTCCTGCTTATCTAGGCTGGTAGAATTGTTGGTGGACAGTAGCAGGGTTAGCCTCTTTGGGATCCCTCTCTTATTTTATTTATACTTTGATTTATATACCGCCCCATTCCAAGGACTCGGGGCGGTTCACACTTAAAAAATCCCCTT
>JANHFL010004292.1:71233-87778 GCA_032468155.1 Oxyrhabdium leporinum
TCAAAAGGGCCTCTTCCAACTGGCTCTGATTGTTAAAAGTAGTTTCTGCATATCTGCAAGAAGCCACTTCCATTAAAGCTAAGGAACTAAAAATAAAAACAAGGAGAAATGGGCTGAAAAATAGCTTCTATCCCAGGGCAGTAACTATATTGAATTCTACTGTATGGTGCAATATTAATTCAATATCAGGGGTTTTCAATTCAATTGTACAGAACGCGAAGGAGGTGTGTTTGTGTTTTATTTTTATAGTCATCGTGTACACTGAAGATGGCATTTAATTTCATCGTACGAGGTGCAATGACAATAAAGTAAACTAAACTAATTAAGATGGTCCAGCCCTGCTTTAATGCTCCTCAGAACCAACTTGGCTGTGCACCAAGGTAGATTACCATGCTTTAAGTTAGGTGAATTTCTTGGCTAAGCTTAGTGGCTGTTTATATCTATTAATCAATTTCACCTTGTATTCCTGAGCTATTTCAAAGAAGATAAGAAAATAGCATTTTGGAATTTCTTTCTGATTGTTTTTCCAGATGAATCTTCAAAACGTGAAAATTTGCCGTTCTGAATCGACAGAATTTCACAATTCAGGGTTTGAGGTAAATACTGAATTTATTTATTTTACTTTTAATTGACTTTAATTTTTTTTTTTTAATGCGGACTTTTAATCTATTTTTTAAAATGCTTGTTTCTATATATGTATTGTCCCTCACTTCATTTATTTATTTATATTTCATATTTCTAAACCACCCATTTCCCTCAGATGGGTGCTCTGAGATGGTATACAGATGATCAATAAATAAACAACATGTAAAATTAACATTAAAAGTCATCATTATTAAATATTATTGTTGACCATTTTAGACCGCCCGGAATCACTTCTTACGAGTGGGTACATACATTTGACAAATAAATAAAGAAAATTTGGGGGAAAAATAATTAACCTTTGAAGATGCATGAGATAATGGTTCTGTGCAGTACTTGTGAGGGAGAGATCCACAGTGAATTGATCTGGGCTGATCCAAGTCTGGCTGTGTGATGGAGAATGACATTTGGTTCTCAAAGCCAAGGTTGATTTATCTAGCTATGTTTTTTTTCATAATTCATTGCCATGCACAACTCTTATATTCCTTAAAGCAGAGTTCAAAGTGGCGGTTTTGGGGAGAAAAATCTGATTTTCTGAAAGTTTGTTGTGGAACATCAAGGAAGGAGATGAATAATGACAGAAATAAGAAGCCAGTTAACTGCAATTAACCATTTTGCTTGTACAGTACAGGTAGTCCTCGACTTACGACCACAAGGGAGGCCCAAATTTCCATTGCTAAGCAAGACAGCTGTTAAGTGAATCTTGCCCCATTTTAATGACTTTGCTTGCCACAGTTGTTAAGTGAATCACTGCAGTTAAGTTAGTAACATAGTTGTAAAGTGAATCTGGCTTTCCCATTGATTTCGCTTGTCAGAAGCTCACAAAAGATCACATAACTCCATGATACTGTAACCGTCATAAATACGAACCAGTTGCTAAGCATCTGAATTTTGATCTAGTGATAATGGGGATGCTGCAAAGGTCATAAGTGTGAAAAACAGTTACTTTTTTCAGTGCCATTATAACTTTTAACCGATACTAAACAAATGGTTTTAAGTCCAGGACTACCTATATTATCAATCCAATGTCTTATGCATGTAATGCTGTAAATGAGCCCTTCACAATTTGGTTTCAACAAACACGGACCCATGGTGACCTGGAAATTATAAACAATCATAGGAATTTTGAAAACTATGTTGGTTTGAAAATTACATTTTTCTGTATGTAAGGTACATGCCATGCTTGTGAGTTCTCTTTCTCTGCAGTTAGCCAGATTTCTCAAGCAGCAGCTAAGCTTAATATACTTAAAACTAAAAAGGAAAAAGAAAAAAAAAAACCAACCCCCCAAAATGCTCATATAAAAAAGTGGGAAAATCCATGAAAACCTGTCACTAAAATAATGAGTACGGCTCACAATCCACTAAAAGAAAAAAAAATGCTATAAGTGTCTTCCCAACCACTGAAAAAAACTGTCTTAAAGGATTTTTTTTTCCCTTATAGAACATCACAGCATTAAGGTCATCCTAAAAAGCTGCCAGATCAGTTTTCTAATGAATTTTAACTGAACAGCATGAGAATAGAGATGCCAGAATACTTATTAAGCGGGAATCTTTTCGGATACAATTTCTAAAGTTATGACCAGTTAGGGATTTCTCCTGTGGCAGTTGGTGAAACATGGGCTGGTTTTGTTCTTCAGCCTTGGTAGTTCCTTGCTATTTAACTTTTGGGATAGGTAGTGCCAGTAGAAAAGAATATTCGTAACTCATGTTTGAACTGAGGGGTCCTTGCTGTTCTCTGAGCTTGACTGGGATATTGTTTATTTCTCTAATGTTAATCTTGGTATTAATCTCTGCTCACCTGGGTAATGAACACTGTTGAGGTGTTTTGGGTTTTTTGTTTCCTTTTTACGTTTTTAATTGTCTCTTTGGAATGATGTGAAGATGTTGTTTCTCTCTGTGTGCCTACTGAAGACTGATTTACCTGAGTGCCAGTTTTCAGGAATTCTCTAGAATTTTTATAAACTTGGGGGTGGGGGAGAAATAAGAGCACCCCCTTCCCTTCTATCTGTGATGATGGTGCATAATGATGATAATGAAATATCTGCAAGAAGACCACCAAGCTCAGAGAGCACCAAGGACCCCAGGGGTCATATATATATATAAATGATGCCATTTTATTTATTTTGAACATTGCCAAGATGGAAATAGAGGAAGATAAATTGGCACCTTTCTCAGCCTGCATTCTGGTTAGGTTTTTTAATTAATTCCAAATACTAGCAAGATAAATTTCCTATAGGTTAGTGAGGATCTCTAAGCCATATCCAATTCATCCATTAACTTTCCTTGTACATCTTCTCCAATCTCAGAGGACAGTAGGAGTAGCAGGATGCAAGAACTGATGTTGGATTGTCCTTTTCAAGATCACACTCTTGTATCTAAGTTTGGACTAGAGAATCTGAAAAAAAAATGCAATGTGCTAATATGGCTCTAATGGAACCAGAGATTGGAGTAGAGACTACTCCAAGTAGTAGAGTAGTGAAGCATCAGTCTGCAAGTAGTTGCCAAGTATTAAACTACAGATTATTAGACTGAGCTTCATCTCGGTTGAACCTCAACATTGTACAAGCCAGAAACAGAATTTCATACTATAAATCACATAAAACTGTGCCAATTACGTTTTGTGTCTCTGCCTCTATCTCTCCATTTTGCTTAGCCTTCCACCATTAGCCTATTCTCCGCAGAACTAATGTTGTAGAGAAAAGTCTCAAATCTCATGAAGTGGTTTTTGAACAACCTAATCTACCGTATCTACAACAAAGTTGTTGTTGGTGCAACTGGAAAAAAAATGCAACTGACCTGAACTCATTGGAGTTTTATAAATATTTTCCTTCTTTCTTGGATTGACTGGCTATAGGAGTGTCAATAACATAGGCTGGTAAACTTATAAGTGTGACCCCTCCATTTCTTTTTAAAAGAAACTTACTAGATGCCTTTTGTCAACTCTTACATTACTTTTATCACTTGAGTCATAAGCCAAATCTGTTACTAGCATTTACAAACAGTCATTGCCACGCTGAATACAGCAAGTAAAGCAGCTTTTAAGCATTTAAGGATTAAAAGAACTATGCCATCATTACAAAAACAACTTTTAAAAAATCAGCATAGAGGCTTAGTAAGTAGATTTTTTATATATATAAAACCCGACAAGAACTACCTCAAACTGTTAGGTTTTGAAAGATATACTACAATATTTCTAATTTTTCAGTTATGGGGGTTTATATAAATAATCCTTACATTCTTTTTTCTTTCATGTTTAATCTTCTGAAACATCATAATATTTCATTTTGATATTCATTCTGCCCTCCCATATACAGTATAGATAGACAAATGCAATCCTTGTATAGTATTTAGTTAAGACTCCGTAAGTCTAAATTGCTACTGAGGACAATTTCCTACAAAGGGAAGAGGAACTGTCCAGGTCACAACAGATGGGGACATATGTTTTGTTCCCACAGAGAGAAAATTTTGCAGAAAGCTATGGTACAAACAAACTTTAGAGGCAGTTTCCTAAATACTGCACTGATGGAAATAAACTAACATCTTTTATTATTTGTCCCCAAAAAAGCTTTTCCATAAAAAAAATAAATGAATTGTGGATGAAAAATGGATAATTTTTGATTTTTTTTTGTCTGTATTTGTGTTCCATGTCTTATAATAATCCGAGATCATCTTGTGTTAGTATCAAAACCATCTCTCTCACTTATACACCCATTTTCTAAAATAGTAGGAAATGCAAACTTCTCATTAAAAAGAACTCATCTCTCTTAAGAAACAACTGTGGACAGAATCCATCAGATAGAATCCCTGGCAACTTGCCAGTCCTGATTGGGGTTGCCCAATGAGCAATATCTGTATTTGAAGAAATGTGAGGTTTCCTTTTCAATGCAATAAGATGCTGTTAGAAGAATGAGAACAGGGCCAGCAAGATCATCCAGGTTTGATTTCCTACTAAATTGCTAAATGATGTTGCTTATGTCTTTGGATGCAGAAGAACAGGAGATAATAGGACTTAATGTTTGTTATACCACCAAGTAGTAAACATACTTTGAAATCAACTGCCAATATATATTTGAATGTGGAGGGATGGAGGAGCTTCCAGGTCCAATTCAAAGTATTGGTTTTAATCTATGAAGCCCATTGTATCCTAGAACTGGGATACCTTAGAAATTTCTCTTCCAGGTGTGCTCTATTAAGCGAGGACGTGCGTATAGTCCTAACCCCTTGAGAGGTGAGAATATCATCATCATCTCAAAGCAGATGTGTTATGTGTCTCTATCTATGACACTCTGGGAAAATAAGTGGACATGGACCTCTTATCCCAAAGGTGCTTTTCTAAAAGACAACTGGACTTCCTTGATCTTTTTCCTTGAAAATGTTTTGCTTCTCATCCAAGAAGCTTATTCAGTTCTGAAGAAGTTTAGAACTTCAATTCAGTTCAGAATTGAAAAAGCTTCTTGGATGTGAAACAAAACATTTTCAAGGAAAAAAAACCCCAAGAAAGTCCAATTTCAACCATGACCTGGATGATTGAGAATCTTCATAGGCATGAACCTCGGTGTTTTCTTGGAAGGTAATAAATGCAATTTTGTTCAAGTAGCTTTTGGGAGATGATGGTTGTTATTTGGCCAGGACCTGATTTTATTATTTCAGTTTAGGTATACTTTTTAAATATGGTTTTACTGGTTTTTACATCCCAGAATCTTGGGATGGGATAGGATATTAACTAATGCATAGTCCATTTGATATAAGGTCTGCAAGGAAAGTCATGAAGGAAAATAAAATAAATTGCCTATTTTAAATAAAAAAAAAATTCTACCTGGGGAATATCATAATACATAAACACAGCTCAGAAACTGAAAAACTAAATGATAAAACCAGAAAATAAAGATATAGCAGGAAGCCAAATGCAGAATGAGATGATTTTGTGCAGGATGTCACAAAATTCAGATTTTGGCAACATAAAATTATCTCACAGAATCATGTTACTTTCTCATTGATTTTGACAATTGTGTTCAGGTCCAGATGCCAGAGGCATAAAAAAGGGATGACAAGTAAACTATATTACACTTTCAGTATAAAGGTGAACAAATAGCCCATAGTAGATTGGAAGCCAGAAAACATAAACAGAAGGATGGTGTTTTCTCAGAAAAAAATTGTTCATATGGAATTGAGCAGAAAATGAAGTTCTGCTTTGTTTTCTTTATATGCTTTTTTAATATTAGATTGTCTCCTTTATTCATCAACAGCTTCAGAAAGCAAGTTCCCACTAGTTTGAGCTCTTAATTAATTAATTAGCTATCAATATTTTTGGTAAAAGAAAAAAATAAAACCCTGCATTATATTAAATCAATAATATGATAGCTGATTTTCCCTGTCCCCTTCACAAGAGAGGAATTATTTTATATTAGCATATTACCACAATCAGGAACTATGACAAATTGTTTACCATGAAGTAAACAATTTGTCATCTAATAGCTAAATGAAAAGAAAGACAATTGGGAAGCCTATTTTATAAGCATTTTCTTTACCACTAGGATAAGACAAAAAATAATATGAGATATTCTGGAACTTTGCTTAGGAAATGTCAAATAAATGACAACCATTTATTTCGGAAGAGTTAGTTTGGATGTGTGTATAATTAAATCCATTGTAAACATCACTTCAAAAATAATTTATTCTGTGGAAAGGATGTCTTCTCATGTTACACACTTGCCAAGACTAACAGAATAAAAATATAAATGAATATGATAGGCTTATCATATTAAAATCAGAGTAAGCTGTAACAATTAATGGAGAGTTCCAAAATGTAACTTGCTTTTTATATTCAACACACACTTTTTTTATGACAGAACTTGAATTGTCTGAACAGACCTTACTGTTGTCACGCTGCACTGCACTGTACACACACTTCTAATCTCACCAGATTTATATTATCTTGTGAAAAGTTAGGAATTTGGGTTCCTTTTTAAAAACTTTAAAATTGATTGGAGTCTGTGATTTACATAAGATCAGATAATAGGCTGATATGGTAAAACCAATGCTTTTTATGCTCATACACTGCCCAGAGTCACAGTGTAGGAGTTGAGTGGCTATCTGCTTAATTATTATATAATAATAATTAGGGACAGCAAAATAGAAGAAAAAGAACTAGAGCAAATCACAAAACAGAAAAACCTGTGGCAAAAGAAAGCAAAGACAGTACCAATAGTAACAGGTGCCTTAGGAGCAATACCAAAACAAGTTGACTACCACATAAATGCCTTCGGCATTGACAAAATCACCATCAGCCAATTGCAAAAGGCAGCTTTACTTGGAACAGTTTACGTCCTGTGACAATTCCTTTGACATAATCAAATAATAACATCTGTGTGTCCCAGGTTCTTAGGAAAAGTTCTATAAATGAATGAAAAACCAAATCCAGTCTAAACATCTGGCTGACTGTGTGACATACCATAATAATAAGCATCTAGATATTCGGCAGCATTGTAATAGAAAGGCATGAGTGTTTTACCGACAATATTCACCAACATGCAGTCATGTTTTATCAGCAGCATTCAGTATGAGGTAGAAAGGCAGTTTACAGAGAGTAAATCCAATGATTGGTAAACCAGAAAGTTTTCTGTTACAGTAGTAGATGGAGTCTGTTAATTTTTCAACTAACTTGTTTTTTTTTAAATGACAGTATATAGCAAATATAAATGACTGAAAATAATTTTAATATATATTTTCCTCTGTTTATATAGAAGTGTAAATGGCAGAGAAAAATTGAAGAAATTTAAACTCATCTTCTAATTGATTAGAAACAATAATTTATTATTTAATTTGTTCATTTGTTCTGGGATAGCAAACAATACCTCCCAAGAGATGGCAAAAATGATTTTCAGAATATCTCATGAACTTAGACATCTTAGAAATAATAGATACATCTGTAATACTACTTGCAGAAAACGAGTACTTTTCTTGTTTGAATTCAGAGATTATCTGTGAGCAAAAAGCATATGGTTTACTATGTTTTGTTGCTGTTTACTTTACAAAGCAGAGAATCAGCTTTGGCTTATAATACCAGCAAATGATTATTTAGAGCTGATGAGAAAAATTTGGCTGAGACTGAAAGATCCATGTTCAGATTTTCTCTGCAAAGGATCCAGACATATTCTCCTCTATTCATTGGGAAAGAATTTAGAATCTTTATTATATTTTAAAATGTTTGAATGTAGCTTGGACAAAGGTTTTTATGTTATTTGGAAATAGGACTTATTTAGAACATTCTATCATCACTTTTAGTAGCACAAGTTAAAACAGCAGAAATCTGGAAAATGATTTTTGTATGTTTGTCAGTACAGTTTAAACAGAAACAGTAATTCACTGTGAGATCCATATGACAGTGTATTGCCCTTTATATTGTATATAAGATGTCTTATATTTATATTCTTATAGTTATTTATAATAGATTTTTAACAGCTAATTCAGATTGTCATCATCTATTTCTTTTTCTTTCCTTAGATGTTGCTTAAAATACTGATGCAGGAGTAGCTGGTTGGCCAATGATAAATAGTAAAGCAGTGTTTTCCAAACTTGGTAACTTTAAAATGTGTGGACTTCAATTCCCAGAATGTACCAGCTAGCGCTTTTTTCCCTATAAAACTGAAAAAAAAATGGCAGAGACCAAAATAACATTTAATCTAGGCATGGGAAATAGTAATTCCACTTGAACATGCTAAATTGAGTAATTTTGAATAATGATGTATCCAGTGGCTTTGAATATGCTTTAGTAAGTCTACATACTGTTTTTGATAGTTCCCTCTTGTAATTGTAATAGCTTGCAATTGTTTTTAAACAAAATTCATAAAAATGTACAGACTATGGAGAAGCTAGTTGTTAACAGGTGGAATTCAGGGCAATGGTGGAAAATTAAGGATAGTAATTCCAGTGGGTATGGTATACTTATAAAGATATCTCCTTCTCTATTAAAGGGAGTTAATGGGAAATAGGATAAAGAAAGATGAATTGAGAAAGTAAATTCAGCCTGGAAAACTAATAAGCCTTGAAAATCCCCTCTGTTCAGAGTCATTATCATTAGCAATGATGTTAGACTTGTTAATTGAATAAATAAGTGCTTAGTTTCCTACTCCTATGTTAGGCCTTTACCCATAGCAATGGATGTACACAAGTGAAGAAATATTTGTGTTTTTATATTTGCATTGCTGATTACATTCGAAAACTGCAGTGACATACCTTTTATATTTGGAGCCATAACTTTCTTTTCAGAGGATGTTTTCTGTCCTTTGATTATCCAGCTTAATTTTAGACAATAATGGCTGAGAAAAATATGTTCAGGAACATAAGTGGCAATTGATCTGTCTTTCCCTTCCATGGCAGCTATAAAGCAATAAAAGAGAAAGAGAGGAAACATCGTAATTGTTCTGCCTATTTATTCCATAAGACATATAGTTTAACTCTCAGGTCTTACTGTCTTTTCTTTTGTTTTCTTTTTTATTCTTTTCATTCTATCATCCTTTACTAATTCAGGACATATAAAATTGTGAGTAGAAATGTTAGAAATGAAGATTAAAATTGTATTGTATAGCTTTAAGAATAACACATATACATACACATACATGTAAATCTATATGTACATATACATAAATATATACATATGCATGTATACAGAAATATACATCAGACATAAGCTTGCCGAGAGATTTTTAGTGAAGAATTATACTCCTGCTCCTCTCCCTAAAAACAGTTTCATCTTCTTTTACTGCTCTAAAACATAAAAAGTCACAAATGTTACTCTACTTTTTATAACGTGTAAAGGACCAGTGACACCTCACCTAAACTAATTCAATTTAAGAAGAAAAAATGAGATTTCAATCCATATGCACATTAAAGAAACAGCTGATGTTGGATTCCCTAGCATCACCATTTAGTTAGTTGATCTGAGAAAATAGAAAAGGAGATTTTGCATATATTAGTTATTTAATTAAAATACTTAATAACTAACCATGACTTAATAATGATCCTTAAAATAGTCACATTCTACATTGCAGTCCCTCTCTTTCCCCCCGTGCTGTTCATACCACCCTTGAGAGGACAAAAATATCCTGGCATGAAATTTACTGTTCCCATTGCCAAGTCCTATTCTGTATTGATTACCACATTTCCCATTCACTGTTACTCACGTGATTTCTTCCATGATAATGTGTAAATGAACCAAACAGATTTACTTAACTTGAGAATGCCCGTCAAGAAGGAGCAAAGTAGAAAAATAAATATTGCCAGGCCATGCTCTAGATCTCCAAGTTGGAAAAGATCCTTAAAATAATCCCAGAATTAAGAACTAACAGAAGGAGCGCAGGGTCCCTGAAGGTGATACCAAGAGTTAGTACTAGCAAATGGAATAAGCAGCAAATCACAAAGTCCCCACTCTTATGAGATATATTGCCTTATTATTTTCATCATCATAATACTTGAAAAAAATATATGTAAATCTGTCTCTTTTGCTGAGGTGTATCTTCAGTTAGACAAAGCATAAACTGGCAATCTATCAAAGCTCTTTATTCATACACCCAGTTCCCCTACAGGCTGTAAAATAGCACTGGCACCTTACTTGCTGCTGCTGGCCAAAAATAAATAAAGATGGGAAAAATAACTGGGGAAAGTCGATATCACTTCCCTGTGTTATATTTCTCCCCTTCAGTTCAGAAAGCAGCAGGTAGAACAGAACAGGGTGGGTGACTATTTAATGTGACTAAATCGCATGAAAAAAAAAACACTTCTGATGTAAATACATCAAAAAGTGATATTCTTCCTGCTGTTGACAGAACCATTTCATGACTTTGTTGCTTCTGTGTGTGTTGTTGTTGTTTTTTCCTTCAGCGTTACCTGGTGGCATTGGGCATAGATGGTTTCTCTACAGTCCTTTTTTTCACCTATGGGGAGAAATTAATTCCTGTGGGAAAGAAAGCAAATGAACAAATAACAGCTAGGTGAAAGTTTGTTTTGCCTCCCTATCTTTAAAACAGACAATAGCCATGGGGAGATGACTCAACCGACCCTGACAATCCAGACCCATCCCTATCGAAGCTGTGACCCAGTGGAAATGTCCTATCCCAGGGGACAGTTCCAGCCAGCAATCCGAGTGGCCGACTTGTTGCAGCACATCACTCAGATGAAACGGGGACAGGGCTATGGATTTAAAGAGGAGTATGAGGTGAGATGAATATTCACTCACTTGAATAATAGAAAAAGATTGAGATTAAAGTTACTGGAAAATCAGAATAAGTCTTGATTGAAGAAGTATCTTAATAGTTAAGAGACTTATTTTTATGTGTTACTGATCATGGTTTTACTTCTTTCTTCCTGAGTCCTCGTTGTAGTCCCTTTTCTGTTGCAGAGCTCCTGTCATTTATACATTCATACATTGGCAAAGTCAAAAATAGAATTTATGAGAAACTGACATTGGGTCTGTTTCAAAGAGTATAACTAGTTCATATGCAGCAGCTATGGTCTTGATGGTACAGCTATTATATTTGTGCTGAAAAATTTGCCTGACTGCTGCTGAGCCATCTGTTAATGGTAGTGTGCAAAGCCTTCAACAGCTCAGGACTAAGTTAACTTAAAGAATGTCCTCTGTTATACTGGTTTCCAGCCTATGGAGATGCTCAGTCATCCAAGTCATGGTTGTCCCAAAAGTACTTTTTCAAAAGGCAACTTGGCTTTGTTTTTCCTTGAAGACATTTCTCTTCTCATCCAAGAAACTTCTTCAGTTCTGGTTGAATGGTAGAGAATGGAAGGATTTATATTCCTTGCAGTCATCTAGTCATCCACTCTTATTGAGAATCATTGAGGCCACTTGGAGGTTTATCCATGCCCTCAGGGTCACCTGAATAGTAGAAATAGAGGTGGAGCCTTCTTGGAACTGCTAAAAGGAGTATGTTATCCTTTCCTTGAAGAAATGTCTTCAAAGTAAAACAAAGTCTAGTTTCCTTTTGAAAAGGCACCTTTGAGACACTAGTCTCCACTATTCTAGTTTTGCTGTTGTTCATGTATGGCTTGTGGAAATATCATCTAATAAATTATTTGCAGTGGCACTTATTCTATGGATTGGAATAACCTCACCTCTGCAATGTATCAGGACTAGCACTGACAACTTTAGACCACTTTATGTTGATCGTCATCACTCATGGCTCACCTTATATTTATATTTTAATGGCTTAATTATACCTTGCAAAACAATATGTTTATTTGTTTTACTAACATAAACTAACCAGAGGCTGTATTATTGTCATTAATTATTATTTTTAGGATATTTAAAGATATTTAAACAAATGTTTCCCCAAAAAATTTACATGCAGCAGAATGCACTGAATTTTCCCCTTAAATTGTGATGTAAAACATATAAAATTATTGCAATACTTTAAGAGCTAGTTTAAAGATCAGACTCATTAAATAAAGGGGGGAAGAAACAACTTTGACCACCTTCTGAGTGTCTCTAACAGCTAATAGCTCTTCTGACTGCAAGGTGTCACCTATGAAGACTCAAGCATGACACTCTTCTGTTATTTTGGCATGAGGCTCTTTTGTGAAAGATCTTTAATCTATTGGAATAAATTTTGTTCATTTAAAAATGTATTTCAAATTGCAATGGATTGTAGAGCTGGAAAGTGGAATAACACTTCTAGATTTGAGTGTCAAACCAAGCAGCTTATCAAGGAAACCTGGTATGCCAGAGATTTTGTAATTATGAAGTTAAAAGAGTGGCATTTTGTTCTAAAGATTATTTTCATCTTTTCTAGCTCAATCCGGTAGTTAAAATGAAATTTGTGATAGTATAATTAAGAAGCAATTACCTGTACTGACGATCTTCTGTTTATTGTTGGGCATCTGCTCCACTTGAGCACCCAAGTGGGATCAAGTTGTTGTACATTCCTGGCCACATATTTAATTAGTAGTGATAGACATTTTTTTTCCATTAAGCCTCCAATCAAATACCTCTCTAGATATTACCATACTATGAGAAAGGCCAGTGTTTACTCATTATTGTTACTACCAATAGGACTCACTTCAGTAGAGATTCATACATCATACATCACTTTGCTGAACATGAAACTGACCGTGGCTACTTGTTACATTCTTTTCCTAATTCTCAGTGGATGAGATTTCATCCTGATGACCCTAAGGTATGAGGAGACTGGGAGGTTAGGCACTTGGTGAATATCACTTTCAAAGTGCAAATAGAGAAATTCAGCAGTATAGGGTAAGTAATGATTCACTTATCATTGATACCTGGAATATAACCATTATGACACAGTGTTAAGCATCTTGAAAATATGTTCCTGTAACTGCCTTTGTCCTTTAGTTAATTGTACCCCTATTTAGTTGGTCATTTATTTATTTATTTTTTGCTGAAATGTTATTTAGGCCTGAGGCCTTTGCAGAAACAGTGGGCAAATAATACTCAAAATCCAGTAATTGAACACAAATACAAAATAATGGCTAATGGAGGAAAAATCTCATGAAAGTAAAACCAACTGTTCACTGCAGTTGAAATATATGCTAAAGCGGCCTATTTGTATAAATAGAACCTATATCTGAATTACTATAGATAACCATATACCTAAGATTGGATGACTGAACTGCACTAAAAAGAAATAACACTTCTGTTTTACAAAAAAAGGAATATGAAGGTTAACTTTAAAACATTGGCTATTTTTAAAAGAAAGTTCTAATAGAGACAAATCTGCTTTCTCCCCAACTGCATCTGATGGTGGTTTAAATATACCAGGTTTGGAAAAAATCTAGTTTTCAAGGCTTGTGAAGAGTATCTACTGTTCTATTGAAAGAGAAGTTAAAACCTGACCTTGGGAAAATTTAAGACAGAGTAAACACATCTGGGGGAAAAGAAACCCCATACTTTTGCTGTCTTCCAAGCCTTCAGAAACTGTCAGTGAATTTTAGTAATATAAGATGAGAAAAAGTTATGGTTATAGTGGTCATTAATAGACATAAAAAGAAACAAAAGGGGTGGGGGACAGAAAGGCATCATAAAGAATCACTTAGCCCATTTCTGAACAGATCATTAAAACCTTGACACCACAAAGTAATATTGATCAGTCTTTCCAGCATATCAAAGGACAGCTATTTCATGCACAAAGTGAAGTCAAATCACCTTAGAAATTCCAGCCCTGTTGAAACTAACTATGGTATCATGCCTCTCAAAAATATATTTTTGAGTCTCTGGCTCCTTTCTTCTTCTAACACCATGTTGAAAGATTCACTCTTCACACATAATAGTCCTCATTTCTTTCCAAGTAAAATAAATTCACAGGACTGGTAGGAAATCAAAAGACTTCTTAGTATATTTCTTAAAATACAGTTCATCACATATCATAATTAAATATGTGTTGTGATGGCTTCAGAGTAGCTTAGAAGTTGGATAAATTAACTTTTTTCTCCCCATCCAATGGGTCCCTAAAAGGTCATGCTCAGGTTCAGAGTTAACTCCTGAAAGATGCTTCCCAAGGCAAATGCTGTTTGGTGCCTTTTCACAATGAAAAAAAGAAAATGCAGTAAACAGCAGCCACAAATCAGTTTCTCCAGCAAATGCTTAGTGCACATAGTCACTAAGCCAGTGGGGAAAGCTCCAAGCAGTTTTGCCCAATGGGAAAAGCATCAGAGATTGGTTTAGAGAACATTTGCCCTGGTAAGCAAAAGTATGGCCTGGGGGGGGGGGAGGCTATGACAATTTGCCACAGCCAGCTCACTATGGCCAACTCACCATGGCCAACTCACCATGGCCAATGTACCACAGCCAATTCACTGTAGGACACTCGCTGCAGAACAAGAGTTATACTAATATCAAAGAAATGATGGAATAGAATCATTAAAGAAAGAATGCAAAAGGAGGGCAGAATGAAATGCGAATGGCAAAAATTAAAATATTTTTTATTTATTTTAAATAATTAAATAGAATTGTTAAATTGTCCCACAGCGAGTTGTACTACAGCAAATTGGCCGTGGCGAGTTGGCCATGGTGATTTGGCCATAGCTAGATGGCTGTGGCAAGTTGTCCCATTCCGCTTTTAGGGACAGGCACTCTCCGCTTGGAAGAAGAGGTGCAGTGGTCCTTGCAGAAATGGAGGGAAGGAAATGGAGGAAAGGGAAGGAAAAATCATACAAGGAAATTCAGAGAATATTCTGGCAATATTAGGCCTCCAAATGGTAACATTGTATGAGAGAGAGGAAGGGAAATCTATTCTCTACATTGTATAGGAAACATTATATATAGGCACCTTTGCATTTCATGCTTCCAGGTGTCAGTGAAATTTTATTCCATCTTCATCACTAGTGTTGCATCTTTTGAATGTTGCCCCAAACATTCCGAAGTCCCATAGTCAGAGAGGTAATACAACAAACAATACAAACAAACCAAAGGACATCCAGCCCTTTCTATCTTGCATTATATTCATTCCTACTACTGGCTCCTCATCTCCTCATTTGGGTTAGTTCCAAAATCTGTTCTGCCTCAGGTGGCCTGACAAGGATTAGGAAATGGCTCATAATAGAAGGCACTACTTATCTTTCCCCCTCAACAAACTGAAGAATTAAACAATATCAATGGAAGACAATGGAATCAGGGGTGGGCTGTTAGGGGTTCATGGGTGTTCGGGCAGACCCTTAGTGAAGATTCTGCAGGGATCGCCGAACCCCCAAATCCCAGTCCTGGCTGGCTCCACCCACCCCTCCTGCCCCTCCCTGCTCCTCCCAGGCAACTCCACGCATCCCGTTGTGGATGCAGGTAAGTGCAGGGCACGCGCAGAGGCTCGGGGAGGGATGAAAACAGGCCACCTGGAAGTTTGGGGAGGCTGGAAACGGATCATTTCCAGCCTCCAGAGAGCATCCAGAGCCGGTGGGGGGACGTTTTCCTCCTCCCAGAGGCTCCAGGAAAGCCTCTGGACCTCGGGGAAGGTGAAAACACCCTCCCCACCGTGGTGTAGGGGGCCAACTAGGCCACCCCCACCATGGCCATGCCCACCCAGCAACGGAGCAGCGAACCTGTCGCTGAGGTTTTTGAAGCCCACCCCTGAATGGAATGTATGTATGGTGATTTGGGAGGCACTGTTGATTAAGGAAGCATTATGGGATGGAAGAAGTTGGGAAGAATGGCCTCAATGCAGATAGAAATCAATGCCTAGATCTTTAAGAAAAGATTTGTCTGAAATGGTACAGGATCTTCTGCTTGAGCAGGGGGTTGTATTAAAAGATCTCCAAGGTCCCTTCCAACTCTCTTATTCTGCTACCTTGAAATATCACATTATTCTTGTCCATTTATCATTTTAATCACTGTTCCATGTCTGCTATATTTAACTTAAACTAATAGGGCCAGAGCATTTCTAGGTATCAGATTTCCATTCCAAGGTAGGACTTAAGTGCACATTCTTTGTGAGTATAGTGGACACAGTTGTTTAATGGGTACTTGATATTTTGCTGTGTGTGTGTGTGTGTGTGTGTGTGTGTGTAATATCTTTCAGTGGCAGCACACTATTGCAGGAGTAGACTGCCTGTGTGTGACATATTTGAATATGGTTTGAGAAAAATATACAGTATACTACAGTATGTTTACTTGCAAATAATCCCATCCATTGATAAAATTCAGGATTCAAATTTTAACCAAAATAGCATGAAAAATACACCACCCATAGATAAACCAACCTTCATTTTTCAAGGTGTTCTGGTTAAAAATTCAAGGTCTTATTGGCAGATGGGCTTTTCCATGAGTGTGTGTGTGTCTGCCTGTGTGTGTGTCTGCCTGTGTGTGGGTGGGTGGGTGGAGAGAGAGAGAGAGAGAGAGAGAGAGAGAGAGAGAGAGAGAGAGAGAGAGAGAGAGAGAGAGAGAGAGAG
>JANHFL010004294.1:314820-325811 GCA_032468155.1 Oxyrhabdium leporinum
GAGAAACACAGTAGATGTTCTGCATATCAGATCTTACAAATAAAGCATTTGAATTTTGAATATTTGAGGGCTTGCTTATAGCAATAGCACTTAGACTTCTATACTGCTTCACAGTACTTTACAGCCCTCTCTAAGTGGTTTACAATCTGCATATTGCTGGGTCCTCATTGTACTGATCTTGGATGGATGGAAGGCTGAGTCAACCTTGAGCTGCTCAGAATTGAACTGGAATGAGCAGTGAGTTAGCCCTGCAGTACTGCCTTCTAACCACTGCGCCACCACGGTTTAAAAGCAGGATTAGAATACATGTTTCCATATTTATTCTAATCTAATCCATGTGGGTGATGGTGGTGCATGCCTTTGGGCAATGTTTACTCCTGGTGACACCTGTAGAAGTCTCTGCAGTTTTCTTGGCAGGATTTCAGAAATGGTTTGCCACTGCCTCCTTCTCAAGGTTGAGAGTGTGACTGGTCCAAAGTCACCCAGCTGACTTTGTGCCTAAGATAGGGCTAGAAGTCACAGTGCCCCAGTTTCTAGGGTTATTTTACCTTATCCCAGTTTATCTTATTCATGTCATTTCTTTTAGGACAAGTGCGTGTACTGCCCCATGAGTAGGAAACCACTGAAGCTGAAAGATTTGATCCCAGTGCACTTCACCCCTGTAGATTCTAGTGTAGATCGCGTTGGACTAATCAACCGGCAGGACCGCTATGTGTGTGCTGTCACACGAGACATGCTTGGAAACTCTGTCCCTTGTGCTGTGCTCCGTCCATCGTAAGTAATGAGATGGGGTTTTTCTGGAGTGAGGAAAGGCATTTACTAGCAGGCTACCCATGGGATGAAATCTCTAGTTGGATCCAAGCATGGGGAATCTGTCTTACATTTAATACGTAAAAGAGATATTCTTTTTTTTTCCTTTCAAGAGGCTCAGTTGTGACTCTGGAATGTGTGGAAAAACTTATCAAGAAAGATATGGTTGATCCAATGAATGGAGAAAAATTGACCGACAAAGACATCATAGTTTTACAACGGGTGAGATTGACTATTAAAGTAAATGTGGCTTCCAGAATAGGCAATTTTAGTAGGTATTGTTCCAATACATTTGAAGGGTGGAGAGAGTTGATCTGAAATCAATCTTAACATCTTTATGTTGATCTAAATATTGAGAAGTTTCTTAATGAGATGGCTTTCCTTTAGTCTTCTAAGCAATGACTACTATCATTTTGTTATAAAAGATAATCATCATGCATCTCTCCAGCTATGCTTTAAAATATTTTTTTGTTTTGTGTGTTGTTTTGAAACATTCTATCACTTCAAATATCTGTGTGTGTGTGTGTGTGTGTGTGTGTGTGTGTGTGTGTGTGTGTGTGTGTATAAAGAGAGAAAGAAATAATTTATCTGAGATTATTTGGATTGTGAATGTTACCTAAAGAAATTTGTGGTTTAGCATGCTGTAGAAAATTATTAGCATGTTCTATAAAGCATATTGTATGTACACTATAATATGGCAGGTTTTAAAATAGTAAGTCTCATAACGCATCAGTTGTGTTTTGTTAACCCAGATTTAGAGCAAAATATGATACGCAAATTTGAGGGTAGGGAACTACATGCTGACTCCGAATGCTTCTGAATATTTGCAGAGAATTTCCTCCTCCCAGGGCAATCACACGCCCCGAGTTTAGCTGTCAAGCAAAGCAGTTTGGGCTTCAGTTGTAATATTGCCCAGCCCAAGCACTGAGCAGAACATAAAACTTCCTAACCATCAAGGACAGGATAAGTGTGGGCCTTCACATCACCATGCCATTCCTCCTTCCTTACTAGTTTTCTCTTTTTCCAGGGTGGCACAGGATTTGCAGGGTCAGGCGTGGAGCTGGAAGCCAAGAAATCTCGACCTGTTATGCAAGCTTAAAATATTCAGATGGAAAAGGGATGATTCTCCACCTGATGCTGACTACCATCTGCTAGCTTAAAAGAGCTAATATTGCATATAAAGAAAGATAAAGTATCTTGTAATTTTGTAAACCAGGCTTTCTTAAAAGTTTTTCAAAGAAAGAATTGTTAACTTGGGAAAATGTAATCAATAGCTTATTTTAAGGAGTCTTAATTGTCAAATTTTTCTACCTTGGAAAAGAAAATAGAGGGTACAGTTCACATAATCAAAGGCTCAGTGTATCTTTTAAATGGATTAATATTAAAAAAAAGTGACATGCTCTTCTGTTGGATCAATCTTTTTTGCCCTAAAATTTTGCTGCTGCTTCTGTTGTCCAATCTATGGCACAATACCTTGACAGGTTGGGAAATGATTTTATTAGTAATCCAAAATTTTACAAGTTAAGAGATCATAACTCCTGGCGGACCCCCAGATGATCAACTGTGCTTTTATACTCTTTGGCGCTTTGAATGCTGTGCTTCATCAACTCTATGACTTCATCCTGGGAAAGCCTGTTATCCTGGAGAAGGAAGGGGTACAGAGAAAGAACTACAAGCCTAGATAAGCAGTATTTATCCAAGGTATTGGCTACCACTAAGATGCTTAAAAATACATTCAACCTGCATTCAACTTATTTTACCTATATAAAACAGACATAGGAGGTAATTTTGAACCCAAGTGGTTATTTCATTATTCCCAGCAGGTTCCAGGCAAGTGTTTGAAAAGAGAACAGCCGTGTTTGTTTTCTTAAAAGTAGGGAAGCATTTGAGGGAGATAATCTTGAGTGTGGATTGCAAGGGAAGAACTGAGGTGCGTTAAGAACATTGCAGAGGAGATTAAATGCACTGATGAAAGAAGGTGTAGGTGTATTTAATCTCCTTCTCAAGCGTCTCTGGAACATAGAGATCTTCATAACGTGACAAGGGCTCAGTGCTTTGGGGAAGATGGAGGCTGCAGAAGAACAGGAATGGATCCTAGGGAAAACCACCCAAGTATGCCAGCTACACTACTTTTTGAAGAAAGTTTAAGCAGGCCCTTCCAACAATAAATAGCAATTCCTTCTTGAGTGTGTTTCTCCCACTCCCATGTAAGGGAGAACCTGCTGTTGTATATCTCCCACCCACGCCAATTACAGTTCATCATGCTTCTTTGTCAAATCTTCACCATAGTTGGTGGCCTGGCTCCCCACAAACATGTTCCAATTGTCCAAAATCTCTTGTTTGGTTATTTTATCATCCTGCAATGTGGGGGAGGAAGAGAAGCAGTGGGAGAAGAGAAATAGAAAGGCAAGGAGAGAAGGGCACAATTATAACCCAATTACATCCCAATCATTTATTTTTTAACATTCTTACATTGTGTTATTAGTAAATTATATATAAAACTTTAGTTTAAAGCCACTTGTGTTAATTTTTCAGAGAGAAGGAAAACTTAAATATGAATGGTTCTCTTAGAACAGTTCATGTGACAACAGATCATTAGAGGTTAGTTTAAATAGTATGCTTTTTCCTCATTAAGAGGGCTAAAGTTCTTAGTGGCACTATGGAGATTGTTGTATTTTACCCCCAGAATGACTTTAAAAAAAAAAAGATTTACAATATTAAATTTTGAGTTGCTTGCTTTCTATTCTGCTATTTCAAAACATAAAGATAGACAACTGGAGCCAAACAGTGGAAGCTGCATATCTTAGGAATTGGCAGTGTGTGACACAAAGCCACCCACAGGTCACAGTTCTGAAAAGAATGTCCATGGGATCTGGACATTGTACACATACTCCTTCTTTTAAGTGGCACAGTGTTTTGTTTTAATTCTTAAAATAAGTTTGCTTTCTTTTAAGAGATTCAGCAGTAACAAAGTGTGCCTTGGAAACTCAGGCTTTCTATTCTCGTGGACAGGGAGTTTTTCAGTAGAGGACAGACTAATAATTTTGTTAGAGCATGGTTAATCCTTAGTCTAATGGTCTCATTAATGACCAATATTTTAAAGAAGCTTCCCTCAGGATGAAATTTGGGTCTTGACTGATATAGAGGAGCTGAAAATACATTTGATGTCCTAGAAGCTGGATGAGTTTATAGCCTTGTGCCACTTAATTGAGATGAGATAGTCAAGGGCAAGCTTTCAAGTATTCATCTGAGATTGTGTTAAAACTGCATTTGTGGATAGAATTAAGTTGCATTGAGAGGTGCAGCTGGCATTCAGAGTTACCTCAAACTCAGAGATGAGCTGCATATAAATTTAATAAATAAAAAGATAGATGAACAAATGATTAAATAAATAAAGATGAGCTTCAAGAATTAAATTTTAGGATGACTATGGTAGTATTGGTCAGATCCTGCCCCTGCTGAACTATATGCTTTGTTTCCTTCCCTTTGTGGCTTAACTAAAGTGCTTCTGCGAAGATTTGACCTGATTGCACCAGCTCTTTGAAAGTAGAGCACAAGCACAATTTTTGAATCAGATAAAGTGAGGAAAAAGTAAGGAAAGAATGGACTCTGTTTTAAATTCTATTCCTTTCCCAAAATAGTTTTCTTTCATAATTAAAAAAATGTCCTATTTCTTCATTTCATGAATTTACATTGGACTCGGTAATAATCCCCAATTACAAGCAAACTAGGACAGAAGTCTTTAAGGAATGCACTGATACCCAACATGATTTGAAGTAAAACCTTTTACTTCTACTTCCATATCAACTGTCAAGAGACCTGGAACTAAAATTGCCCTAAAGTAAAATCTTCAAGTCAAGTTTAATTCTTGGGGACTTACCCAATTTGGGCTCTGTCAAAAATAAATGCTAGTGGGTCACACACTATCCGCATATCTCAACTCCTGTGTTAACCTGAGCATTGCAACTCCTTTCTCATGCCTGGATTATTCTTACCAGATCTTTGTCCGACTGAACAAGGAGATGCTTGGATTCCACTTCCGCATGATCATAGTCTGTGGGCAGGATCCAGTGCCCAATTTCATCCCGATCCATCTTCCCATCTTTGTTGATATCTCGGTGTTCCAGGAATTGTTGACGTTCATTTGTCACCCAGCTAGGTTCTGGCTCCCCAGTTTCAGGGGAGTATATGTCACCTGATCAATAAGAATAAGTGAGATACGAAAAAAACTCCTGTTAACGCTGCCTCTCTAGCTGCTGGACTAAAGTAGAACCTTTCTTCTAATCAAGGCAAATCAATGAAGGAATAGGATAGGAGAGATATTGAGTCTCAGTACTTCCTTCCTCTGGGCTCAAAAAAGACTTACAGTTCTGCCCCAAACCAGTCTACTTTTTAATAGGGGGTAATCCATTGTCGATCAGGCAGAATTCTTATATTCTTACCGAGATATTCATCAACTTCTACGAAGCCATCACCATTCTTATCTATGTCCTCCAGGGTTTCCTGAAAAAGTTAGAAGGGTACAGTAGATCTTCCCACAGGGATTTGTGTCAAAAAGATACCAAAACCTCAAGAAATAGTGCCTGTTGTAAAAGGCATTTTCTGTTCCTAGATGCTTGGTAGTATAATTCTGTTGCAGAAAAAGGAAATCATGGAAAATGTGGGTAAGTCATTATTACTTTCTAAGTTTGGGCCTTGGTTGCTCAAAGGAGGACCTACACTCTAATCAACAATGGTTCTGCAGGGTTTCAGATAGGATTTCCCCCAGATTTTTCTGGATTGAATGTGACCCCCTTCTACCGTCTGCAAAGCAGTTGCTCTAACACAAAATTACCCATGTGTATCATGTGTGATATTATCTTGAAGGAAATTGGGAAGGACTTCTCCAAGATTATAGTCAGCTTTGCATCTGGGAGAAAGGAGATGCTGAATGCAACACAGCATACTGGACTACTCTCACAGGCATTAAGGAGAAAAAACTCATTTTTCAACTGAAACTCATAAACACAGTTTAGACAGCAGACAGAATATTAGAGGATTTGGATATTTTTTTTTGGTTCCTTTTTTAAAAAAAACACAGGGAGCTGATTTTAAATCAGTATGTCACTTCAGCTTCTGAGGTAGCAGTAACCACATTTCGTTCTTGCTTATATTGCAAGCATAAAGCAGAACATTGCTACCTTTTGCCATGTAAAATGAGCTGGATTTTTCAGGAGGATTAAAAAATAAGATGCTTGAACAGTGCTACATCTTAATTTGGTAATTACAAAATCCTTTACAGAGATCCTTTACACCATCTGCAATATTTTGTAAAGGAAAAATTTAACATTTCACAAGAGAGGTAAGGTACAATTAAAGGAAAAGGGGGGAAAGAGAATACAATTTAAATGGAAACTACAAGGCAGGAATAGAATAAACCTTGAAGAACAGCTGCTGGGACTGGTGCAAAATTTCTTGCAGAAGTTTCAGCTCCATTCTTTTATGAGTCACCCTAGTGACCTCTATCTGCTAACTAATACATTTGTTTTCTACCCATCCAATACATATACACCATCCATCACAGAAAACAGGATTTCTTAATGGCGAAGTGTCTAAGAGAGGCTGTCATAAATATATCTGTCATGAGTTGGGAAGATCAAGACAGTGTTTTTCTGAAGCATGCAATCAGATTATTCTGATTCAGATTATTCTTGATCTTTGATCTTTGTTTTAACTGGATAAACCCCAGCCCCCTAAATTTCATAAGTCTATGTACTATTTGAAAGTCCTGGTATAATCTAAAAAAATAGCTACCTGATATTTTTGAGAGGTTTTGAAGCAAAGCTTCTCCGATCCCTTGCTATTAGTCAGGTTAGCAAGTATTTAAACTAGTATTTCTCAAACATAGTAATTTGAAGATTTGTAGATTACAACTCCCAGAATCTCCAACCAGCTTGCTGACTAGGAAATTCTGGGAATTGAAGTCTATACATCTTCTATTTTCTATGGTTGAGAAAAAAACCTCACCTGACTAAGCATTGTTTTTTATATGGTATTTGGATTTATATGTTAAGTTGAAGATTAACCCACAATACTAGTAGATGGTAGCCATTGAATGTATGAAAAAAAATAAGATAAAGCAAATCTCACAAGATCTCTGCATGCTCACATTGTGGGCATTTTTAATTCCTTAAAGATGCATGCATTGTTTATATATTAAAATATTTTTGCCCACCTGATACTATATAAAAGCACATAGTGATATCCACCAAGTGAAAAAATGGTTGATCTTTATATTAAAAGCTGTAATTGGTTTGGGTTTTGGCTTAGCTTGCTGAGAGTTATAGAGTTCAAAAATTATGGTTTATGATTGAGACTTCATGTGAATGAGAACACTGTGGTCAAACTATATTAAAATCAACTATGGCAAAACAGAGAATGTGGATCTAGACATGGATTCAATAAACAAGCATTCAGTGTTTCTTTTATTCCATGCATAAGTTCTCTGTTTTCAATAGTTTTTCCAGTTCACTCATTGTTATCACTCATTGGTAAGATCTATAACCAAAATTTTAATATTTTCACTTTTATTGATTTTTATAATTGTTTTGTTGTTTTTGTTAATTGTTGTACACTGCCCAGAACTGCTTTTTATGAGATGGGCAGCCATATAAATGATAAATAAATAAATGGAGATGATTCTATTTGAATTTGAAATTCTAATTCTATGCAAACATGGAGAATGAAACCATAGAATAGTTATGGGAAACCAATTTAGATAGGAAGTAGAAATCTCCCTTGACTAGGCAGGGCCCACACATTGTGCTATGACATGGTATCCTGAGCTCTGTTGCTGATTAAGCCACAATGAGTAGATTCATACAGCCAGATAAACCAGAGTAATTTGCACTGTTAGTATTAATATGCCCAACCTCACCGTCACTATAATGTCCTTCATGTAGTCAAACTCTTCAGGATGAAGGAAGGCTGTGAATTCCTCTTTCGTCACACTCATATCTCCATTTTTGTCAGCAGCTTTGAATCGTCGCTCATCCCTGGCCAACATCTTCCGATATGAATTCTTGTCCTCAAGATCACCAAACTCTTCTCCTGAAGAAAGCAAAGACATGAGCATCAGTGAAGCCCCCATCCCCCAAATAAACCTGAGCACATAACTAACACTTATTTTCCTACAAGAAGATTTCCAGGTTTGATCGATCATAATCATTCACAGACAAAAGATGATACCCATGAAACAGTTCATCAGAATTAACCTGTATCTTGAGTGATAACCAAACTTCTCTCTATATTAAGTGCATTGTGAGGTCTTTGTAATGAGACATGTGGCTATTAGGAAATTAAAGTATGTGTTATATAACTGCTGTTTTTAGGGCCCTTTTCTGCAGCAACTGCTGTAATAGAGGAAACTATTTTTTTGATCAATTTGCAATTGTTGGTGAGATACAGCAAAGTACACATCAAGAGAAGGCAAATTTTATCACTCTTATTAACCTAACTTCTCAAGATACTGTCTACCTTTTTGCTTTTTTTCAGACTAGGTGACTACAGTACCTCCTGCTCTTCTGTGCTCTGGCTTAACGTTTCTTCTCTGTCTCTCCCACATAAACATATGATTCTTCTCCCTCCCCTTTTCTCTTCTACCCTCTTACCTTCATAGTGCCCATAAGTGGTCTTTTTGAATTCATTCCAAGTGATTTGGCCATCATTATCCTTGTCATAGTCCTTCCAGTTCTTGTTCACACTCTCATAGATATAGCGGTTTTGAGTATGCTTGATCCAATCCTTCAATTCAGGTTGAGTTACGAAACCATCTCCATCTCGGTCTATTCGTTCCACAATCTTCCTGCAAAAATAAGCATGAAAACTCAGGAGAGTGGCTTACAGAAACTCTCTAGACTGCCTAACTCCAGTCTGATGTTCTATAAAGAATATCTTAATTGTGCACTTGATTGGGAACATATGTTAAAAAATTTTGAAACACACAGGTGTGTTTCCTTAGTAAATATGATGAAGTTACACCAGAAAGCTAATTATCTAGAAGTAATAGCAGAATCAGGATCTCTCTCACACACACACACTAGAGTTCTTCAGGCAAGGTCTGGATAGTCACTATGAAAGATGCCTTATTTCTCAATATCTTCTAGGCCAGGGATCCCCAAACCCCAGTCTGTTGGACCGAGCACCGGTCCATGGCATGCGGGACTGGGCAAACAAGCGAAGCCCCATGGGATGCAGGCAACATGCGAAACCACGGGCCCTCCGCTCTGCGAAAAAACCTCTCTCCATAGAACTGGTCCCCGGAGCCCAAAATGTTGGGGGCCTCTATTCTAGGCATCCACCATTTTATAAAGGGTGACTTGAGGCAGAAAATAGAAAACTTCCTTCTATACTTTATTAGTTCTTAATAATTCCAGAAAAAAAAGTCTCTTTGCCTGATCAGCTTTCTAATGAGAACTTGATGCCTGTTGAACAATGTTTTTCAACCTTGGCAAAATGCTGCCTGGAAAATTCTGGAAACTGAAACCTGTACATCTTATGAGGGCTGAGAAACATCACTTTGGAGAAATGATTCTCAAATGGCTGGATGATACTATCTTTAAAAGACTCTGGATTCATAGCACTCTTTCTTTGCATTTGACCAAGAGAATAGCTTCCTGAAGAAAAAAGTCTGTATGATGAGATTTATTTGTTTAATCACATTATTATTTTGGTTGGCTTTTCTTTTGGTCATGTAGTTGAAATGGGCTAAATGCCATGTCAAGAATGGATATAAGCTTAGATGACAGGGAATTTATAAATTCTAGATATTTCAAACATGCTTGTAACCAGTTTGACCGAACTTTAACCCAGTTCGCACACAATAAGTCAGCATACCTAGAATCCCCTCTTAGAGAAACAAGCTTACAATTGTTGTATTTAATATGTCACCATTCTCATTTGGTTTCATCAGCCAGTGGCAAGAACTAAACCAATCAGGAAAACACATTTCTTGATTTCTTCAGCTCTGCAAATTACGCAACGTTTATTTGTTCTTTGATATGATGTTCAATTAGCTCACTCTAAGTAAAAACTGATTTCTGCAATCTGCCTATGTTCAAATACATTAAACAGATCTACAGTGTGTGTGTGTGTGTGTGTATGTATGTGTGTGTGTGTGTGTATATATATATATATATGTGCAAAAATTTATAGTTTGTCTATAAGTTGTAGGGAAAGGCAAGTCCCTACAATCCACCCTTTGTCTTTTAAGAAACCTGCACCCTACAGGACTAGACATTTGATCTTTCTCTCTCTACTTTTGGAATGCAAAATTCTTTGCTCAATTTCACAAATGCATCTTTACCCCAGCCTCTCTTTGCTCTCTTCGGGAGTTAGTTGATCAAATGTCTTGGCGCCTTCTTTGCCTAAAAAGGCTTCATGATCATAGCGGAAGTCTTCACTGTCATCATGGGGGCGATCACTGAGGTCTTGACCGTGGTGGACACGATCCTTCTTGTCAGGGGGTGGCTTGGCCTGGGCCCAGACGAGGCATGCAGTCAACAGGTAATAGTAGCAAAGCATGTTCTGCCAAGCCATTGTATACCTCTTGGAAAAATAAAAATGACGAATAAGGAAAACACATAGTACATGCATTACCAGTATATACATATCCTGATACATCAGGGTTTGAAAATTTTGTTCCTCATGCCCATCTATCTTTGCTGTTTTTGAGAACTACTGCTTCCTAAAAATATAACATTCTCCTATGCTGCCCAGAGTTTGGAGAATACCACCTCTCCAATTTCCTTCAAATCCTTCTTCTAAGGCTAGCCTTGTGCCATTCTGTGGATTATACCCCACTGTATAGATATCCAAATTGGCACTCTTTAGATGTCTTAGACAATAATATTTACCATGGTCTGAAATTATGAATCTCTAAGACATCAGAGAGCTGACCTGCTATCACTCAGTCCATATCATCCTCCTCTGCTTGCCAAACTCTCCTCCTCCTCCCCACCATTTTTTTAAAAATTACATCTTACATTGTGAGATCCTTGGAATCGGGCTTGTTCTTTTGCACCTGGTAAAGTTCTACAAATTGTAATAATGCTATTAACATGATAATTTTGTTCTTCTCTTTGCCAAGGTACCAGAGCCCAATATCTTGCTTCCATATTTCTATTTGCTTTATTCCCCCTTTC
>JANHFL010004294.1:331785-342133 GCA_032468155.1 Oxyrhabdium leporinum
AGGATTTCTGATTCCCAGCTCTTATAACCATTGCAGCAGCAATAGAGTACGGTAATATCCATTCCTCTTAGAATTAAGCTGTCGTAATAAAGCAAGCTTGGGACACCTGGGAATTTTAGTGGAAAATTGTGAGCTTTATTAAGACCTGGAACAGTGAGTCAATTCCTGCATTCAGATATTTAATTCTGTGTGAACTAATTTTTTTATCTTGGCTCCATTGGACGGGTTTCAGGTTACTACAAAAAAAACAAAGTTCTGGAAATCTGACTTGGAGTCTATGATATTTATATCCTCTCCCCACACCCCAACCAAGTCAGATTGTCTGATTGCGATTTACGCAGTCACAAAAGTCCTTGAGTTAGCCCTTTATAGAATTATTGTAAGGATAACCTGTATGCCAACTAAAATTATTTGGAAAAAAATTGTTTCTACATTAAAAAAAGCAAGAAAAGAAAAAATAACACAGTGTTTTGTTTTTTTGTTTGCAAACCGATGGCTGATTAGTCATAAATACCCTTATTTGGAGAGAATAAAATCAGTTGCAATGAGAATTTCTATTGCCTTTAGACTTTAACTACAGTTTTTGCAGAGGCATCTAAACAGCCATTTATTGTCTGTTTGAGTCGAGTTTGATTTGCCTTCCCTTGCTTTCTTTCAATACATTTGCCAGTCTATGGCTCCTAGTTCCAGGACTGCAAAAATTTAGGGTATCTCTAAGTAGCAGCAGATATGCAAATAATTACAATATATCTTTGCTGCTATCTAGTGATCAGCTGATTCTTTTTTTGCAACCCAGATCAAGGAGCCTTATACAGACCTTCCATACAGGACCAACTTCTCCCACGTGAACTTACAATAACTATAATGAACTAAATAAGGGGAAGTAATCAGATGTTCCATTCACCCATTCAGCAGCTTAATAAAAAGCTTCACAGAAAGCTCCAGAGGATAAATGCATTATTATTTTGATATACCATCTGATAACAAGTTCAGTAGATTAGGGGACTCTACTTGCTAGCTGTCCCCCTACACCTTGTGTAAAAGCATCCCCCATCAGCCTAATTGCTTGTAATTTATTCACAACCTACTGTATTTCCCTCAGGCTGAGTTGCCCTATATCAAGTAGCTCCATTTTAATTGCTTCTGATCAAGGTCATCTCATTGTTTATCCTACATCACTTAGGCGCCACGATGCCCATTCTCAGCTTTATGGTGGGAGAGTGTGACTTGGAGGATGGAAATCCCAAAGGAGATACAATAAAAACTGGTTTCATTTATGACATCTGAAAAGAAGACTGGGCAAGTATACATGCCAGGCATTGGAAATCAATAATCTGAGTTGCTGTGGTGAGAATCCTGAACTTAGCTGTTCTGGGCAGAATTCAGGATGAAGACTCCTTGGCTTTTTTAGATAATGTTGGAACCTTTGGGGCCTTTTTGGTTAAAAGGAGAGAGATCTGATAATGTTTAAGGACAAGAGCTAAGTGGAAAAGATTGGAAAGGCTGGAAGAAGATGGGAAGGGAAGATGGGAAGAGCTAGAAAAAGCATACTGGTTTCTCTCTCTTTTCTGTCCCTGCAGCCATTTGTGCAAGGTACATCTCATGCCTGTCTGTGGCATCTGTCCCATTCCCCGCCCCCCCTTTCCTTACCATACCCTCTAGCCCTGACCAGCTCTGACAGGCTCCTTCTCTATGATTTCGGTAAGCAACAACACATGGCTGTATAACTAGGGACATCTCTCCCCGCTCTCCCCCCTCCCACCCTTGATCCATTGGAGGGAATTAAGTTCAAATCTGACACGACAACTTAGCACAAATGTCACAGCAGTATTGCATTCCCCCCCAGCGCATCCCAGACTCCCCCCCCATCTCAGTTTCCAGAAATGATATTTATTCTTGAACAACGCCCGCCCCAAAGTCATTCGTAGCACAGAGCCAAGAGTGAGTGGGTATGAACAGCAGGCACGCAAGGGGCAACAATTCTATTTTTGGGAGACACTTTGGGTGAGCACCAGAAGACAGTGGGCAAAACTTGAGGGGGTGATAAGACCTCCAAAAAGCTGCTGCAAAGCTGCTGTGTGTTTGAAAGGGATTGTTGAATGGAAAGGTAAGATGCTAAAGGGTGAAAGTGTTAATAGTATTGACTTGTGAGCAGGGATCTAAGCTGGGCATCCCTGAGTGAATGTGCAAGAAAAACCAGGCACTCCTCAGAGCACAACACGGTGGGCATTGCCTAGAGAAAGGGAGGTTGGAAATCAGCTATCCAAAGAAGGTTGGCAAAAGCACAGTGATTCACAAACTGGGGAAAGGAAAAAAGGAACTCCAAGGTAGGGCACGTCAAGAAGTGCCACCAAGGAAGCAAAATTAAAAATGGGCAGCAAGCAAGCTAAACAAAGGATTGAAAAAGTTATGCTGCACAGGACTACGAGTAAACTGGTAGGTACACAACTTGGGACCTAGAAACATAAGTGGAGAGATGGATGTGGAACAATACCGGGGTTGGAAATCCATTGTTCTAGAACTATATTTTATGCACAAAAAGGTTTGAATGAATAATTAGATTACAAATGATTTTGTGCGTGTGTCTGTGTGTGTGTATGTATATACATATATGTTTCCCCCCCCCCCATTTTTCTTATTGACCCCTCTCCCTCCTTCTCCCCCATGTTAGATTTTGGTTAATATATTAGGACGCAATCTTGACATATTTGTATAAGTACCCTCACTTGCATTTGACATTGGATTCTTTGAGAATATCCTTTTTCTACTTCTCTTCACTTCCCTGAATAATATAATATTTTCAATCATTGCAGATGGATCAAATCTACTTTATACATAACTAATTTACCCAATTACTGCCTCAGCATCACTTTTAGTCAAGTACTGTCCTGCTCAGTTGCAAATTTCAGCATCAGAGGATTCCAGGTAATTATGCAATAATAATAATTCTGGTAATATGAATGATATATGAAACAATGCCAGGAGAAGACAGCAAAGAAATAGAATGGAGTGAGGTTTTTTTTTTAGTTCTTAACAGATAAACGCATCCTCAGATTTTGTGAAATTTGAGTATGCCTCAGTTGTATATATGCGTGCATAAAGGCTACTGGATTATGGAATGAGATGTGGCTTCAATTAAAAAAACTGATTGTGGAGAACAGAATTCATCCCAGCCAATGAAAACAAATATCCATTTATGGAAAATTCGTTCAGGAGAAATATTGCGATCCATATATTCTTTGGAGCAAGTACATGTGTGTGCAATTTACATGTTATATAACCTCAAATACCACACTTTGTTAAAAAATACTTCTTACAGTATGATTTCTGAATCTTTACTTCTGCTCCTTTGCTGCTTTTCTTTTCAACTCATAAGTTGTGATTTTCCTGCCAAATTTACTCCTCACAAATGCGAAAGGTGCCTCACTCCTGAGTTCCTGGGAAGAAACAGGGAAGGCAGCCATTTTGGCTCGAGGTGTTTATTGACTTAAGAGTGATGTGGCATCTTCCCTCTCTGGTATTCACTCTTGTGGTTGACTTAGTTTACGTGTATGTGGGATGGCTGAATTAAAAATGAATTGTGGGGCTATCAGGTTGAAGAAAGCATGAAAACATGGAGTTTTATGGTGTTCGTATGAAGTGTGACTGTTGAGATTTGTGGAGGAAGGAAGATTCCTAATGCTGGCAGATTGCAAGAATAACCTTCGAAATATTTGTTTTAAACGTCTTCATGATTGGAACATGGGCCTTTTCAATATGATTTTATCTATTTTTCCTAATCTGATGTCCTCTAAAAGTGTTGTGCTACAAAATGCATAATTTCCTGCTTACATATCAACACTGACTGTACCTCTGAAGAAAGCCCTATTAGGTGGCTTATACATTCTTATAGGAAAAGAGGCATGATGCAACATCAAAAAATGTGGGCTAGTTCATACAGTGCATTGACAAGTTTCAGGGTAATGTTGATTGTGTTTGTAAGTAATAATATTCTACATTTATCATAAAGAGAAATGCAGTGGTGGTACATGTACATTGTGCTTGTAAGTAATGGTATTGTCCATTTATAAGAAAGGGAGTGAGGAGTGAGTTGTTCCACATGTGTTTATATAACATCTGGTACTGTGCTATGCAGGTAACCATAAATACTTTAATATCCATTATATTGTATTATATAATATATAGTATAAGAGACAATATTGCTGAATGTATGTGAATAATAATTCCAATAATGTACCTCTGTCATTTTTAAAAATCTATCGATCAGATGGTTTACCCATTCTAATGAGTTCATTCAGGCATACATTTGATTCAGACTCTTTCTGAAAGTGCTTCAGCAGCAGAATATACTCAGACTTTTTAATGCCTCAATGAGAGCATTGCTTGCATGCAAGATCCTGAAATATGTAAAAACGATCAGTTTTGTGTCCTTTTTGTGCCTTGAAAAGAGGACAAAGAAAGTTCAGGATGCTTTTTATGCACATTGTATGTGTCTGCCCATATATAGATCCTATTTTTAAGTACACGGACAATGGACAGAGGAGACAGGAAAAGAGTTATTCCAAAATTGATCTGAAAGTTTGTGATAGAAATCTATTTTTAAATTTAAACAGGTTGGCTATTTGGGTAGGAAACTGGCTAGGAAGCCCATCTCTGCTTGAAATGCTTGGATACTGGGCCTGGCATGGATCTAAGGCTGAATTGGCACTGGTCTCAGGTGCCAAAGTTTAGGGGACATCACTTCTTTCCCTCCTTCCAAATCATTCTAAAAATGCACATCTTTGCTTCAAGCAATGTGGCCTGGGGTATCGCAAATCTTGGAGACATAGCAAGTTAAACAAATATGGCAACAATAAGTATTTCTGGAGGGCTACTTGTTTTTCCTTTCCTTCCTGTCCATCCCATGTATAAATATCAAATAAAACAGCAGGACTGCAAAACTTATGAACACTATATATTGCACTATATCACTATTGGGTATTCATGTTTTCTCTCTGCTGTTTCTTCAGGTAACATTTCCTAACCTGTGTCCCTCAGATACATTGCTTTTGTGTTCAAATTATTTCCAGCTAAAATTATTTGGTTATGCTGGTTTTAAGTTACAGCAATTTATTTGTTTATCTATTTATATTTATTATCTTTTACAAATAACACAAGCCCCGACATACATAATACTCCTTCCTCCTCCTATTTCCCCCACAACAACAACCCTGTGGGATAGGTTGGGTTAAGAGAAAGTGGTTGGCCCAAAATCACCCAGCCAGTTTTCATGCCTAAAGTGGGACTAGAATTCACAGACTCACTGGTTTCTAGCCTGGTGCTTTAATTCAAACCCAGGTAGTGTGTCCTGATTTGGAAAGATTAATTGATTAGACTTTGTAATCTGTGTTTATGGGTGAAGCAGTGAGTGGTGTCCTTTCTTGTGCAGATGTGATAAATATCTTCACGGAATATTCTCATCTTCCCATTATTGGAGGCAACAAATTTTGTTGAAGAAATTAGGAAATCTTGTTAGGGCACAGCCAGATAGCCAGTTTAACATGCTTCCTTACAGTCCTTGAGACAGAACTAAAAGAATGCTGGCACAAATTGCTCTGTCCCAACAATACATCTCAGTAGAATATTTAAGACTGGTGAGGGTGCTGTCTTTACAGTTTCAATGCAAGGGAGAACATCTTCAAGGATGCTGCGAGGAACACCTTAAGGTAAAGTTGCTCAGATCCACTTGGAACTAACTCTAATTGGGAAAGTCCAGTTGAGTTGACTTAGTCACAATCTTGTCTTTTCTTTAGCTAGGAAGTTGTATTCCTTTAAAATCTGAGAAAATGGCCAGGTCATTGGGCTATCTGTTTTTTAGGTTCATGCCCCTCCTGGTTAGTTACCTCCTAGGAAGTGACATATAGATAGTCCTCGACTTACAACTATTCATTTAGTGACCATTCAAATTTACAACGGCACTGAAAAAATTAGGACCGTTTTTCACACAATTGTTGCAGCATCCCCATGATCATGTGATTAGAAGTAGGAAGCCTGGCAACTGGCATGCATTTATGACAGTTGCAATATCCTGGAGTCATGTGATCACCTTTTGCAACCTGCTGATAAGCAAAGTCAATGGGGTTAGCCAGATTCACTTAACAACGATATGACTAACTTAACAACTGCAGTAATTTACTTAATAACTGGCAAGAAATGTCATAAAATGGGGCAAAATTCACTTAATAACTATCTCGCTTAGCAACAGAAATTTTGGACTCAATTGGAAGTCAAGGACTACCCGTATGGTTGAGTTCATATTGGTAGATAATTTATCTTTCAGAATAGAGTTGGTTTTGCTTCTCTTGAAGGAGGCAGTGGTGAATTCCCTCCTGAAGACTTCACTGCCGCCACTAGCAATCCTGAACAATTTTTGCCCAGTCTCCAACCTTCCTTGTTAATAAAGATTTTTGAGAAGGTGATGATGTTGCAGTTTCTGTGGGCCCTGGAGAAAATGAAGTAGCTGGGTCTTTTTAATTGGGTTTCAGCCTACAACATAATATGGAGGCGGACAGATTACACTTGTTGATGACCTCTGATGG
Source organism: Oxyrhabdium leporinum (assembly GCA_032468155.1). Taxonomy (NCBI): domain Eukaryota; kingdom Metazoa; phylum Chordata; class Lepidosauria; order Squamata; family Cyclocoridae; genus Oxyrhabdium; species Oxyrhabdium leporinum. The sequence goes on from JANHFL010004294.1 coordinate 338,364, forward strand.
AATGGGAAAGGGATGGCACAACCATTCTGATTCTCCTTGACCTTTCAGTAGTTTTTGATACCAGCAGCCATGATATCATCTTGACTGATTGTGGAGATTGGAAATGAGAAGCATAGTGTTTCAGTGGTTCTCTTCATTTTTTCTGTAGCCAGTCCCCATTGATGTTGGCAGGAGAAAAGTTGATTTATAAGCCCCTGCACAGATTGACATTCTGACCCCTCCTGTTTAACAACTACATGAAGTAACTGGGTGAGGTTGTTCTCAGACTCATGTATCATCACTAGAGGTCAAGTGATGCTGCCAGTGCTTTGTCCACTGGCTGAGTAACAGCAACAAGTTTAAGCTCAGCCCTGACAAAATCGAGGAGCTGTGCCTTCATAGTTTTTCTAGGGCCATGAATTTTCTGTCTTTAGTTCTGAACTGGGCAGCTCTTTTCCTCATACACAATCTGAGAGTTCTCCAGTTTCTGTTCAGAGAGCAGGTGGCAGCATTAGCCAATTGGGCCTTTACTCAGATTTATCTATGGTACTGCACTAACCGCACTGGTCTCTTGACTGCAAATCCTTCCTTAGTAATCTTGTATGTGGACTACTGCAATTAGCTCAACAAGTACAGATAGTCCTTGTCTTAGAACCAGAATCGGGCCCATAATTTCCATTGCTAAGCAAGGTGGTTGTTAAGTCAGTTCAGTTTGCTTTATAACCTTTTTTTGCCATGGATGTTGAGCGAATCATTACAGATGTTAAATAAATCATGCAGCATTATATGAATCTGACTTTCACCATTGACTTTATCTGTAAGAAACCAGTTCGGGAAGATTGCAAATGGCAATCTTTGGGATGTTGCAACCATTGGAAATAGGTGCCAATTGCAAGCAACCAAATTTTGATCATGTAATCATGGGGATGCTGTGACAGTTGTAAGTGCAAAGACCAGTCATACATCACTTTTTTTCAGTACTATCGTAGCTTGGAATGATTGCTAAATGAATAGTTGTAAGTTGAGGACTACCTATTGCTCTTAAAGACCTCCAGGAAGTTACGGCTGGTCCAGAATGTGAGAAATTTTAGTCATGTGTTGGTACACCCAATTAATATCTCTGCTACACAAACTGCACAGGTGGATGCACTTGTGAATGCAATTCAACTGCTAGCCATCATCAGTGAAGATCTGTTTCTCTATTTGTTTGTTTATTACATTTATAAAGCTACCCATCTCATGATAAGTGATTTCATGGCAAAGGGATGACAAAAGTGGTGTAATGAAAATGTGTCCTTGAAGGATGACTAGCAAAGCATCTTTAAATTACAACTAAAGGGATTTGAGGATGGGCTCTTAGTCTAGCATTTGCTTAAAAAGCAAGACAGGATATCAAAAGGCTGTTACACTCAGGTTCTGTTGTTCACTATCATTAGCGCCTCTGAATCCTGGGGGTATCATAGATCTTCACAACTAATTGCTTCATTCATTAGACATGAATTTGCTAATTCCGCTTTTCAAGCCACAGAAAAACTTTTTCTGGGATTTTCAAATCTATATGCTGAGGTTTTCTTAGTTCAGGGAAGGAAGGAAGTATCTGGCAGCTGGTGGTATAGACAGATAGGCAATAACTGAGACATTTTGATATTTTGACATCCAGTGAAATGGTTTAAATTAACATCAGCTGATAGATTTGGCAACAAATAAATGGTTTGAAAAATTAATGGTGTTTAATTTCAAACTAGGTTGCTGGATATATGTGGTGGTATTCTGAAATATTGCAAAATAGTGGTTAGATGCTGACTACATGGACAGAAAGCGAAATGATTAATGTAAGAATTTGATTATCTGGGGAGTGAGAATAAAATCCAGAGATTGTGAGTCTCACTTCTGTATCTTAGACTTCTTATATAGTCCCCTAAAGCAGAATATCATTTGGTAGGTTTACAGAGTGGTTATTCAAACTATACCAAGCAGTTTGAATATATGCATCTTATTCTTTGAAATGATGTTTTGCAAGGTTGCTGTTGTATACAAGGCTAAGCACAACAAACCTGCACTTCAAAATCTGGTTGATTATTAGGCAGAAAGGCGATTCAGAAAATTCATTTTTTGCACTCCATATATATATATATATATAGTATGCCAATAAGAGAAGGACATTATTTGATACCAAAGACATTTTAATAACAGTTTTATAATTAATGAAAGATCTTACATGATTTTTGTAGTTATGCAGTACAATGAAATTTGAATTACTTGTTGTGGTGCTGCAAAATTTAAGGTTTACATTTTTAAAATTCTGTTTGAGATATTTGGAAGTAGAGCGTATTTCATAATAGGACTAAGACTGCGGTTTTTCAGTTTCTTATAAGACTAGTGAGCACACAGTTGTGCTAAAATTGAAGGTCCCGTATTCATGTATGTTCCTCTTTTTGTTAACCTGATTTCTTTTGTCCTTTTTTAAAGATGTGGTTTAAATTATTTGCATATCCACTTGACAAGGATGCGATTTCTCTGCTTTGCTGAATTGCTTTTTTACAACCGCATGCTGCAAAATTCCAATATATTTCTTATAACATTGTTAAAATGCCTTTGATTTCTAGTGACTAACTTACAATATTATTTAAAAAGTTGTAGTTGGATCTCCATTTTTTTTAAAGCTAAGAACAACTAAAAGGAGAGCTCTTACTGATTAAGAGCACAGATCTTCAGATGGCTGTCATCTGGCTTTTTTCCAGTTGAGCAAAAGAATGTAAAACAAAAACTTGAACATTTTTTCCCAATTGCCACCTTAATCAAGTGCTGCATACCACCTCAAATCACTCTCTTGTGAGATGGGTGGCTATACAAATATAAAAAATAAAAAATAAAATATTGGAAGAGAAATGATACTTGACAACACCAAGGCCCTAAAGATCTGCTGCTGGTCAATATTTTATTAATTAAATTTATATGCTGAATTGCAGGAGGCAACTTCCAATGGGTGGTTTCAGAAAAGAGTCTCCTAGTGCTAAGTGTTCATTGCTTTTCCCTTATCAGCAGAATCACAAGTGATTTTTCCACTATTATCAGATTTATAATGCATTTTATTTATTTCCCATCCTCTATCTATGCCAATTAGTTTGTAGCATAATTAGTGCCTGGAGGATGAAGGAAGATCTATTCAGCTTACCTTTGGTGTAATCTTTGTTATTACTCAGCATGAAAACTGTTCCCTTCCCCAGGAAGTTAGTTTCAGGAATTTACTGTTGCTCCTTGAAAAATTGAAGACCCCAAGAGCTTATTTTAATAAGCCTGTGCATTTGCTTTCCTTTCTCAATTAACACATTTAACTTCACATTTGAGATTGTCCTCAGGCAGTGAATACAGACTCACTCCAAGTGTCCAGAGGTTTCCCTTCTGGTAAGGTATGTAAAAGTGGCATTGTCAAATGTAGCATTTGCCTTTGGATACAGATTTGTTGTTCTGTTGCCACATTGGGTCAAACTAGTTTCTCATCTGCCTGTGGAGTTTGTGAGTTAGGAATATAAATTAAGAAATAATTTAAAAAATATTATCGCGCTGGGAGTATCAAGTTTTTAAAAATCATGGCAGAGAGCTGCAGTACAGTGGAGTTTTAAAAGATTGTTGCAGATGTTATTATTCAATATCTAGGCAGGTAAACATGGATGCCCATGAGAAATTAATAGGACCTCAGAATATCTATGTGATCTATGTTTGCCTCCTGCATTCATCATTAACAAAAGTTTCATTCGTATACAGTTTTGTTCCATTTGCTCTTTTTTACT